>CM064499.1:22660757-22887800 GCA_032716605.1 Paralithodes platypus
ATAATAATAAATAATAATAATACAAATAATAAAATAGGCCTATACACAAAAATAATAAAAATAATAAAATGGTGGTGGTGGTGGTGGAGATGGTGGTGGTGTTGGTGGAGATGGTGGTGGTGTTGACACAAATAGGGTTGGGTTCATTTTCTGACCTGACCCAAGGTCAGAAAAGGGACCGTACCCTATTGGTGTCAACACCACCACCATCTCTACCAACACTTTGGAGATTTATGCCAGACTCTATCGAAGGCTTTCGATATGTCTAGTGCAATAGAAAAAGTCTCACCGAAGTCCCGAAAGGAGGATGACCAAGAGTTAGTAAGATTTGAAAGAAGATCACCAGTAGAGCGACCCTTAAGGAAGCCATACTGGCGATCTGAGAGCAGATTATGAGAAGAGAAATGCTTAAGAAATTTGGAAGCAAGAATAGTTTCAAAAACTTTAGAAAGACGACATAAAGGTCAGGATAGTCGAGTATTTGTTTAAATCTATATACTTTTTTTTTTTTTTTTTTTTTTTCTATGTGATTGAGGGAGGCAAAAGGCATAACTGCCTATAGCGAGTGCCTCCCCCATAGTTGAAAGAGTGACAGGGCCAAAATCAAGGGACGTTCGAGCCAAAATGCCTGGACACACGGAGTTTGAAGCAATTTAAGTCATAGGAAGAGGGAAAGACTGATTCTGGGAGAGAGTTCCAGAGCTCAGATGTTGAGTAGAAGAAAGTTTGAGAGTAACGTTTCACTCTTGGGTTGGAGAGTTGCACAGAGTAGGGGTGGGATTGAGTTGCAAGACGGGTACCACGTGCCCTACGTAAAGGAGGTGGTATGCACTGGGATAGCTCTGAGGAACACTGATTATTATAGTAGCGATAGAATAGCGAGAGAGATGCAACATTGCGGCGGAGAGAGAGAGATTGCAGAGAGTTGGTGAGTGGACGGGAGTTAATGATACGAAAGGCCTTCCTTTCAACTTTGTCTAGGAGAGCGGTGTGAGAGGAACCTCCCCACACATGTGAACAATACTCAATACAAGGGCGCACTATGCCCCTGTACAGAGCAAGAAGCTGTGCAGGGGAAAAGAACCCCCTAAGGCGGTTGAGCACACCCAGCTTCTGGGAGGCTGCCTTAGCAAGACTGGTAATATGGTCCTTCCAAATGAGAGCAGAAGAAAAAGAGACACCAAGAATATTGAGAGAAGATGAAGGGTTGATTTTTGTATTGTTGAAGAATAAGGGATAGTCCGCTGGGAGATCCTGACGGGTAGATAGATGGAGAAATTGGGTTTTGGAAGCATTAAAGTTAACAAGGTTTTCTCTGCCCCAATTGGAAATAGTATTTAGATCAGAATTTAAGAGTTCTATGGCTTCATTACGTTTGTCGTTGAGGGATTGCTGGCTGGGGCGTTCTGAAAAACTAATGGAGTAGTGTAAGGTTGAGTCGTCTGCGTATGAATGGATGGGAATTAAGGTACAGTTAAGGAGATCATTTATAAAAATTAGAAAGAGAATAGGAGATAGGACAGAGCCCTGAGGAACACCGGAGTTTATAGGGTGAGGAAGTGAACAATGGCCGTCCACAACCGCAGCTATGGAACGGCCGGAAAGGAAATTAGAGACAAAGGCACAGATGGAGGGATAGAAACCGAAGGAGGGTAGTTTAGAAATTAAAGATTTATGCCAGACTCTATCGAAGGCTTTCGATATGTCTAGTGCAATAGAAAAAGTCTCACCGAAGTCCCGAAAGGAGGATGACCAAGAGTTAGTAAGATATGAAAGAAGATCACCAGTAGAGCGACCCTTAAGGAAGCCATACTGGCGATCTGAGAGCAGATTATGAGAAGAGAAATGCTTAAGAAATTTGGAAGCAAGAATAGTTTCAAAAACTTTAGAAAGACAAGAGATAAGAGCAATTGGACGATAGTTGGAGGGTTGAGAGCGGTCACCCTTCTTTGGGACAGGTTGAATGTGAGCAAACTTCCAGCATGAAGGGAAGACGTTAGAGGATAGACAGAAACGAAAGAGTTTGCCTAGGCAGGGAGTCAGCACGGAAGCACAGTTTTTGAGAACAACAGGAGGAACACCGTCCGGACCGTACGCCTTATTAGTGTTAAGCCCAGAGAGGGTAGAAAGTACATCTTTAGAAGAGATTAGGATATTAGGCATAAGTAAGAGAGAGGAGGGCAGAGAGGGAGGAATAGCACCGGAATCATCCAAGGTGGAGTTTCTAGCAAAAGTTTGAGCGAAGAGTTTAGCTTTGTCAGAGGAAGAAGTGATGGTTGTGCCATCAGAGTGGGAAAGGGGAGGGAAAGACGAGGAAGAGAAATTGTTGGAGAGGTTTTTGGCTAGATGCCAGAAAGCTTGGGAAGAGCTAGAGTTGGATAGTTCAGTGCATTTATTATTGATGAAAGAGTGTTTGGCAAGTCGAAGAACAGATTTGGCTTGATTCCGGGCAGAAACATATGAAGAATGAGAGTCTTGAGTTTTAAGGCGTCGGTACCGTTTGAATGCTTCCTCCTTATTGCGGACAGCAGTAGAACAGGCGTGAGTAAACCAAGATTTTTTACCATTAGTCTGAGAGAAAGAGAATGGAATGTATGCTTCCATGCCCGATAGGATTACCTCGGTAATGCGTTCAGCACTCTCCGAGGGTCCTCGGCCATGGAAGCAGAAATCATTCCATGGGAAATCAAAGAAGTACTGCCGAAGAGCCTCCCAGTCGGCAGCGCCAAAGTGCCACAAGCGCCGCCGGCTAGGAGGATCGGGTGGCTGTACTGGAGAGATAGGACAGGTGATAGAGATAAGTTTATGGTCGGAGGAGCCCAAAGGAGAGAAAAGATCGACAGTATAAGAAGAAGGGTTAGAAGTTAGAAACAGGTCAAGAATGTTGGGCCGATCTCCGATGCGATCCGGGATACAGGTGGGTTGCTGAACTAACTGCTCTAGGTCATTTAGGATAGAAAAGACGTAGGCTTGTTCACCAGGTGGATCAGTAGTGTGAGAGGAGAGCCATTGGCGGTGGTGAACGTTGAAATCTCCTAAGATGGAGATTTCTGAGAAAGGAGAAATGGATAGAATGTGTTCCACTGTAGAGTTTAGATAGTCAAAGAATTTCGGAAAGTTGGTAGAGTTAGGGGAAAGATAGACAGCACAGAAATATTTAGTAAGAGAATGACAGGAAAGTTTGAGCCATAAAGTTGAGAATTCAGAGGAGTCGAAATCGGGAACACGAGAGCAAGTGAGTTTGTTGTGCACATATGCACAACATCCGCCTTTGGCTTTGAAACTAGGATAGAGAAAGTAGGAGGATACAGAGAAGGGGAGGATACTTAGAATACTCGCGTTAGTCCGATATGGTGCCCAACTGTTTCATTACTAGTTACGGAGCCATATTCAAGACCCCACGCCTATTAACCCAACTGTAACTAAACTTCACACGACCGGCCAACCTGGACGGCCCACGGAGCATCAGAAGAAATCCTCAACTAAGTGTACATCTCTTCCAAGAAAAGAAATAATATAGAAACTTAATAGAGGTGGACCAGATATTGATTTCTTGATATTTGCGGATGCGGATGTAGATGCGGATATTTATTTTCAGTATTTGCGGATGTACAAAATGATGCGGATATCCGGTCCACCTCTAATACCCACATATCCTTCCTAAGCAGCATAAAATCATCTAATGATAGCAAAAATAAACTGCTAAAACGTGTCAGAGCTTCAAGGGGTTAATAGTTAATTAGTTATTCTGTAAAAGTGTAAATATAATAAGTTTTTATGACTTATTAGTTACGAAAATATCCGCATTATTGGATGCGGATGCGGATGCGAATGTACAAAATGATGCGGATGTGGATACGGATATCCGGTCCACCTCTAGAAACTACCAAAATTCAGTATCAGTGACGAGATACAACCAAAGTTAGAGTTCAAAGTGACCCAAATAAACAGTTCTTAATACCTCGAAATGCGTGAAAAGTTTGTAAAAGTGTTCCATTAAGTTAATATATAGAAAAAGATTAATATTAAGATGCACTAGAAATAACCATCTTTAGCACGACTTTATAACTCAATAAATAACAAATATACCAAAATAAGACGGATTTTAAGCATTAATCAACTCTGCCATATTTCCGCCAAGTGAAAAATAAATAGTCCGTCAAACCTAAACTTTGAGTTAAGGAAACCAAGTGTTACAGTAATCCAGCAAATAGAACAATATTAATAATCTACGTGTTCAGGGATAAATACGTCTTGAATATTTATATTACGAAACGAGTGAATTTATACCAAATAAGAGAATTTTCACCCCTTCAGGAACTCTGAAAATAATCTGTCAGTGCAGTAATATTCTTAGAGTCCACAAACTTGAACTCAAACTGAAGAAGTTCATCAGTGCATAAGCTTCCATATATCATGCCAATAAATATATGAACTTGTATCACATCGTCCCCTATTATCCACGAACAAAATTTAAGTCAAGAAATATCGTGAATATAATTAGAACCTGATTTTAGTAATTTTATTATAGACTTTCGAGAAGAGAATAGTGCGTATGATTCTCCAGATTACATATCTAAGTTGAATTGAATATACCTGATCTCCATCTAGATCCCCGATCGTGCTGGGAGAAATTCAATAGAGTTGTACCACTATGTTCCCGTGTATTTAGTGTTTGTGATTATATCTATAGATAGATATAGATATAGAAGATATACGTAGGAGAGTGGGGCAGCAGGAACATTTGTCAGCCAGAGTGGACAGAAGGGTGCTGAGCTGGTATGGTCATGTTGAACGAAGGGGATATGAAAGGCTTACAAAGAGAATATGTGAGTCAGGTACAAGGGGAGATAGAAGGGCAGGAAGACCCCCATTGAGATGGAGAGACTGTGTAAGAAAGGCTTTGGATGATAGAGGAATGACTATAGATCAGGCAGGGGAAGTGGTGGTGGACAGGAGTGAATGGAGAATGCTTGTGAATAGTTGAGTGAACATGTAGTCATTTGGAGTAAGGGGTCGGGCGCAAGTTGGACTAGATAATAGTCCATCAGGCGCCTGGCCCGGGGAGACGATTAATATGAAGGGTGCGCCTGGAAGTGTGGTGGGAGGGCTTGTGGCTTTGGCTCCGCTGCACCCTACACCAAGCGGCTCGATTGGTGTAGTGACTAGCGTCTCGGACTTCCACCCAGAAGGCCCGGGTTCGCGCCCACGCTCGGCGCATTAAAGATTTTTCACAAGCACTGAGTCGTTACCATCCCTCATGAGCAAAGGGATGGGGTAGTAGTACAGGACCCCAATGGAAATACGCCTAATCGGCCTTATTGAGCTATCCTTAGCTAGCTTAGCATGCGCTAGCTTTAAGAACTATTATTATTATTATTATTATTATGTCTGCCTGCCGAGATCGGAACCTCTCCGGGTGGTCGGGGGCCGGGGGAGTGCTGGAGCGACCTTGGTGACCCTGAGTCTTCTCCTGGGTGACCTGGATGTGTGTGAGTTTGTGCTTTTTATCTGTGTTTATTTGTTGTTTTATGTTGTTTTTGTGTTTTCCCTGTTCTTGCTCTGTCTTGAGTTGGCTACCCCCAAAATGGGGATTGGGCCTGAGCATATAGATAGATAGATAGATAGATAGATAGATTATATCTATTGTACATAGTGATTCAGTGAATAAAGCTGTACTACAAATTATATTTCGATATTATACATATCCTCTATTGTATTATTTATATGTACTTGCATGAACTCAGATATCCCAGTCTCGAAAGAACTCACCCTAACTAATCGCTAAACCTGAATAAAATCAGGGCATAACACCTTGGAATCCCGTTTTCTCTCTTTGGCTCAGGGCGGTTGTTGTAGTTTACCATCCAGGCCGCGTTTTTCTTCTTTACTCTTCTCCTGTCGTTGTCGTTCTTATTTCTTGGGGGTCTCTGGTTCTCTTTACACGCTCGTATGGAAGCAACGCGACTATGTTGCATTGTGGTGTTTGTTGTAGGTGGGAGAAGGTGGCTAGTGTTATTCGGAATATTTTCATACCCTGTCATCTCGCCATCGCCTTCCAAAAAAAAGTTCCGACCTCCGGGCTGGAGCATGTACTTCTTATATGTTTCCGTGAGGATGTAGGGCGTTCGATGGTGGAGAAATTAACACCATACTCTGGCTGTAGTATTGTTTTTGCCATTTGCATCGCGAAACACTGTGAGGGGGAGAGGAACATCAGAATGTTGGAGGATGTTCAGTAGTTAATGTGGTGAAGTTATATTTTTTTCTTCGTGATGGACGTGAAGGGAGAGTTTGGCCACCTTCATATTGGAGGATATGGCTGTGGCGGAGTCTGGTGAGGGAATGACTACTTCGGAAGGGTCAGGGTCACTTGTTGTGTGGAGGGTGAGGGGGAGGTTCTTGGGAATATTTACTTTAGGGGGATATTATAGGTAGGTAATGGGGGGGGGGAGGGTTTTGATGTTAATGCGATGTCGGGAGGGGCACTGTTTGTAGAGTGGCGAGATGGGCTGGAGGTGGTTGAGGCAGCTTGGTCAGGTGTAGTAGTAGTAGAGGCAGGTGTAGGTGAGGTGGCTGCACCACTCAATTAGTTTTCCTGAATGCCCCAGCCAGCAGTCCCTCAAAAGCAAAGGTAATGAAGCCATAAAATACTTATCTTCTAATCTAGCTATTATTTCCAATTGGGCTAGAAAAATCCTTGTTGCATAATGCTTCCAAAACTCAATTTATCCATCTTACTACCGGTCAGGAACCTCCAGAGGACTATCCCTTATTCTTCAACAATACAAAAATCAACCCTTCATCTACTCTTTATGTTCTCGTGTCTTTTTCTTCTGCTCTCACTTGGAAGGACCATATTACCAGTCTCGCTAAGGCAGCCTCCCAGAAGCTGGGTGTGCTCAACCGCCTCAAGGGGTTCTTTACCCCTCCGCAGCTTCTTGCTCTGTACAGGGGCACAGTGCGTCCTTGTATTGAGTATTGTTCACATGTGTGGGGAGGATCCTCTCACCACACTCCTAGACAAAGTAGAAAGGAAAGCCTTTCGTATCATTAACTCCCATCCACTCACCAACTCTTTGCAATCTCGCTCTCTCTTCGCCGCAATGTTGCATCTCTCTCGCTACTACAATAATAATCAGCGTTCCTCGGAGCTTTCCCAGTGTATACCACCTCCTCTATGTAGGGTACGTAGTACCCGCCTTGCAACACAATCCCACTCCTACTCTGTGCAACTCTCCAACCCAAGAGTGAAATGCTATTCTCAGATTTTCTTCTATTCAACTGCTTAGCTCTGGAACTCTCTCCCAGAATCAGTCTTTCCCTTTTCCTATTGTAAAGTCAGTGAAAGTAGGCTAGCCTAAACAGACCTCGGATGCGGAAATACCCTGAGCCTAACAGGCCAAGTGGGATATCTCTATTGGTCTAACTGGTAAGGTGTCTGCCTCACACCCAAGGGTCGAGAGTTCGTGCCCCCACCAGGGCATGATATTTTCGTGAGGCTATTTCCGCATTTAACGAAGTTTAGGTGTGTTGGTAAAATTGTTCAGATGGTTGAGAGTAAGATCGGAGCTCCATAAATCCTCTTTCGGGTATGGTGTAAAAACCGATCCCCACAGGTGTGTTTGCAATAGAAACCAGCCATCCCAAGAAAGTGTCTGACTTCTCTTACACTTTTAGGAGCTTTCATGGTGACTACCGCTTCCACATTTCCCGGGTCAGGTCTACACCCTTCTGAGAGGATATGCCCCAAAAACTTCACTTCCCTCTGAGCAATTTGACACTTGGAAAGATTCAGTTTAATCCCCATCTGGATGAAGTGCTGAAATAGGGTGGACAACCTCTCCACCAGTTGGTTGTAGGTAGTTGCCACCACAATCACATCATCCAGGTAGTTGTGAACCCAACCTTTCCTAGCTAGAGGCGCTAACACGGCCCCCATCTGTCGGGTAAACACTGCCGGGCTACAACTCAGACCAAAGGGCAAGCGTTTAAATCTAAAGAGGATCTCATCACTAAATGTAATTACATCCCTGCTTTTCTCATCCAGGACGATCTGGTAGTATGCATCCTTCATGTCAAGGGTTGCATAGTATTGATACCCCGCAGACTTTTCCACCAACTCATCTAATCGGGGCAAGGGTTGAATGTCGGCCTGTAACTTCACATTCACATTTCGGTAGTCCAAGCACATCCGTTTGGAGCCATCAGGTTTAGAGACTAAGACTATAGGTGACAACCACGCAGCCGTAGAGGGCTCAATTATATCTTTCTTCCGCATGTCACCCAACATCTGTGCAATAATGGCTTTGGCCTTCACCGGGCACCTGTACAAAGGGCTTCGAGTAGGGGAGGGATCTGTGATTTTGATGTGCGCCAGAGGGGCTTTGATGGTGCCAATTTCGTTATCGTCAAGAATAAACAAGTCATGATTTTTCAAGAGCACCTCGCTGAGACTACTTCTCTGTTGGGCATTCAAGTGATCCCATGAACAGTTACTGATTAGGGACTGTAATGTCTCTTCCCGGGTGTCTGCCGGTGGGGCTTTGTCAGAGTCCGGTACCATAGAGTTACTGACTTTAGTGGTTCTGACTGGCAAGGGAACAGGGTGGATCTGTGTTTCGTCCACACAACTATAGGTTGCTAATAGGGTACCGGGTTTCAGGCGAACGTAGCCTTTGCTGGGATTCTGAAAGGGTAGATGGATTTCCTGATGGGAATTTACTTGTGCACAGATGGGAGCTTCATGCTGGACATACAGAGACTCCGGGTTAACTTCAAGGACACTTTGTGAATCTTCCGCTACAGGGACAGTCAAAATACATGAATGATAAGGAGGCAAAGTTATCTTATGTGCTAGCCTAACATATTTCTGAGTCAAGGACTTCCCTTCTAAAACTTTTGACCGAACCTTTTGAACCGATCTACGTCCTTTACTAGACTGTCTGATGTGGTACACTGAATAAGTGAAGCCTGCCCATTGGAAGTTGTTTCTGTCACGATCCAAAATCATAGGAAACCTAACAAATCCAACCCTAACAACAAGTTGGTCCTGATGTGGCGGCGTCTACGCCGTGGGGCCACCTCCCGAGGCTGCCAACCGCGGATGGCTGCCGACCCTCCACAGCCGAAGACAAAATCAACGACCAGTGGAGGAAAACCGGATGCCGGCCGCGGGGAGCAGTTTCGGGAGCCAAACCGTCACAACCATCCCCTGCCCCCTCCCTGGGGGCACGGGTCCTTGGAGCGGCTTCGGTCGCGCCGGGAATTTCCACACCTCTCACACCACACACACACATCACACAGTTTTTCCTACACCGAGAAATGACTCTCCGGCTGTCATTTCTCGAAGACTTCTTCTAGCCGGAGACATTGAGAGCAACCCAGGACCCACGTTCACATACATATGTCCAACTTGCTCAAAACCCATCACTTCGAGTCGCCATACTAAGGGTTCAGTTCTCTGCAATTCATGTGGGAACTGGACCCTCACCTGCACAACACTTGCCTCCAAGAAACACTACACAAACACCTGGACCTGTTCCTCATGCCCCTCCCTCTCCCAGTCAAATCCCTCGCCTAAAACCCGTCCACCTCTCCTCCCCAACCCACCTAACCTTCCCATATCATCCACTCCCCCCCCTAAAACCCGTCCACCTCTCCTCCCTAACCCACCTAATCTTCCCATACCATCCACATCCTCAACTCAACACACCACACCCCATCCTAATCCATTCCAACCCCCATCTCCTGCTCCCCAATCCCCACCCCCACCTCACCCATCCCAACCCCAGCCCCTCCCTCACCCCCACCCCCCCCATCACCCCCACCCCCCCCCCATCCTCGTGCAGCAGCACCCAACGTACATCGTGCACATAACATTAACATTCTTCAACTGAACATAGATGGCATCAACACAAAGAAACACGAACTCTCACACTTCATCAAACAACACAACATACACATTGCCATCTTACAAGAAACAAAACTCCGCACAACACAAAAAACACCCACATTTCATAATTTCACCACCATCAGACAAGACCGGGCTGTCGGCGGGGGCGGTGGACTCATCACCCTGGTACACAAAGAAATATCATACATAGTAACCAGTGTACAAACCAAATCACTCCTCCCCCCAAATGATAACACAACAGAAATACAGTCAATTAAAATACGCACTGGCAACAACTCCAACATAACCATCATAAACACATACATCCCTCCCCAAACATCCCCTACAGTACCAAATGAATACAGACCACACTTACAACACATCACAAACACCCCACACACCCCACACATCATCCTGGGTGGTGACTTCAACGCCAAGACGTCGGCCTGGTTTGTCGACAACCCCGACACAGACAGAGGGCTGGTACTACAAAACCAAACAGATAACCTCATCATCCTTAACGACATCCATCAACATACCCATATTCCTCACCAAGCCCTCTATAACCCATCATCTCCAGACATCACCTTTTGCTCCCCAGAACTCGCCCCCACAACATCCTGGAGGGTGGTCAGAACCTTAGGCTCTGACCACCTCCCGATCATTATCACCACCAAAACCAGACTCACCCCAGCTAGCCACAAACACACATACACCAATTATAAAAGAGCTAACTGGGAAGCATTCACAAATGAGACAGAACAACACTTCACAACTCTAAACAGTACACCCATCACTAACATCAACAATGCTGTACACATACTCAATAAAAACTATCCAAAACGCTGACAAGAAACACATTCCAAGAGGTAACAGAAAAAGACACAACCCCAACTTCACACCAGAAATTCAAAACCTCATCAGACAACGCGACATACTGAAACACTCCCCAGCACCCCACACACAAGACATCACACAACAAATTCAAGCACTCAACACCCAAACTAACAACAAAATACAAGAACAACAAAAACTAAATTGGAATAACTTCCTACAAACACTTGATCACAAAACAAACCCCAAAAAACTATACAAAACACTAAACAGCATCACACTTTCCAACAGCAACACAACACAATCACATGCTGCAATCACAACAACAGACACTACTCCTTCATGTAAACAACAAGCAAACACTCTCATCAATCACTTTTCACATGTCAGCCACCTAAAACCTCACAAAGACGACCGACGTGTCATCCGACGTAAGAGACAATTCCCCACAGACCCTGACTATACACCCTTCACCAATCACCAGACAAAGCATATCATCAACAATCTCAAGCACTCACCCGCCTGTGGCCTAGACAACATAAGCAACATACACCTCAGACACCTGGGACCACAAGGCATACAAGCACTCACTAACATATCAAACTACAGCTATTCACACAACACAATACCAGACATTTGGAAGCATGGTATCATCATCACTTTCCCCAAACCCAACAAAGACCCCACGCTACCCTCCTCGCACCGCCCCATCACACTCCTTTGCTCCCCCTCCAAAGTCATGGAACGCCTAGTATTACAACTAATTACACCTGACCTACCCCTAGCTCCAACACAACATGGCTTTAGGCCACTGCACTCCACAAACACTCTTCTCACAGACCTTACACAAAGAGCTTTCGACGGCATCAATTCAGCTAGACCACCACACAGATCACTATTAGCCACACTCGACATTAGTAAAGCCTTCGATGCCATCCCCCGCCACAACCTAACAAACAAAATCTACAACACAAACATGCACAACAACACAAAACGGTGGCTGGCCAACTTCCTAGCAGGCAGATGTGCACACGTATCTTTTGCCGGTCAGTCATCTAAAATCAGAAACTTTCCAAACGGAGTCCCACAAGGATCCGTCCTATCGCCCGCACTCTTCAATCTGTACATGCACGATATAACTACACCCAATACGCCCCAAATAAACTTAGCCTCCTATGCAGATGACATAACACTCACATGCACACACCATGACCCAAAAAGAGCAACAGATCTCCTTCAACCCTATCTCAACACACTACATGGCTGGTGCACTACAAACAGACTTAATCTAGCCCCAGCCAAATCCACCGCAACCCTGCTCACAAGTTGGACAGGAGAACAC
Organism: Paralithodes platypus; assembly: GCA_032716605.1. Taxonomy (NCBI): domain Eukaryota; kingdom Metazoa; phylum Arthropoda; class Malacostraca; order Decapoda; family Lithodidae; genus Paralithodes; species Paralithodes platypus. Next base: position 22,672,829 of record CM064499.1, read on the forward strand.
GAATACATCCCTCAACTCACCATAAACAACACACCCCTAACACATACACACACACCCAAAATCCTAGGAGTAACATATGATACTCATATGACATTCAAACAGCACACCACAAACATTAAAAAGAAACTGACACCCAGACTTAACGCCCTCAGGTCACTTGCTCACACAAAATTTGGACACAACAAAGAAACTACCACCACAGTATATAAACAATACATAAGATCAGTGATGGAATACGCAAGCCCAGCCTGGGCTTCTAACCTAGCTGAAACACATCATAAGACCTTACAGACTATTCAAAACAAAGCCCTGAAGATCATTACAGGCTGCACAGCTACTGCACCCACAGATCACCTACATCAAGAAACCAAAATCCTCAAAGTCAAAGACCATCTGGACATGAGAGGCACTCAATTCCTGGCAGCAGCCTCCACGAACCAAGACCACCCACTAAACTACATGGCAACACACCCACAGACACCAAGAAATATCAAAACAACACCCAGCACACGGTATCACACAATTATTGTCCTCTCTCCCTCCCTGCCCACCCCGAACCAACATCCAGAAGCACATCCATACTCATATCTCTCACCGATCCATCCACTCACTCACAGACAACACACAGCTGCATGCACGACCTCCCGAAATCCATCCTTCCGAATCCTCCCTTCCTCGCGAGGACAGAGTCCACCTGGCCAGGCTGAGATGCGGACACCATCCAGCTCTCCTGAGCTATCAGAAGAGACTGGATGACTCCGTTGTCGACGCCTGCCCGGGATGTAACACAGCACCCCATACCATTAAACACATCATAGAAGACTGCATTTCACACAACCACTTACGCCAACAACACAATCTACACTCAATGAGATCTCTGTGGGAAAGCCCGATCGTGGCCATGGCCTTTCTCAGGGACTCGGGGCTGTTCGGCCAGGCAGCTTAGGGAACAACAACAACAACAACAAGTTGGTTTCCAAATAACCATCGAGGACCACCACAGCGACATGCTTCACTTCTTCAACTGCACCCACGAGAATGTCCAAAGTGACCATGCCAAGAATTTGGAGATTATCACCAGTTACACCAAAAAGGGGAGGAACATTTTTACTCTAGGAGATTGGAAGCGGTAGTCACCATGAACCTGTGGGGATCGGTTTTTACACCATACCCGAAAGAGGATTTATGGAGCTCCGATCTTACTCTCAACCATCTGAACAATATTACCAACACACCTGAACTTCGTTAAATGTGGAAATAGCCTCACAAAAATATCATGCCCTGGTGGGGGCACGAACTCTCGACCCTTGGGTGTGAGGCAGACACCTTACCAGTTAGACCAATAGAGATATCCCACTTGGCCTGTTCGGCTCAGGGTATTTCCGCATCCGAGGTCTGCTTAGGCTAGCCTACTTTCACTGACTTTACACTATGACTTAAATTGCTTCACACTCCGTGTGTCCAGGCATTTTAGCTTGAACGTCCCTTGATTTTGGCCCTGTCACTCTTTCAAATCTGGGGGAGGCACTCGCTGCAGGCAGTTATGACTTTTGTCTCCCTCATTCACATAAAAAAAAAAAAAAAAGGTCTACCAACTTCTCTGCCACCAGAAAACCCACCCTCCTCACTTGATAAAATATATTACTATTTTAAGAGTTAGAAAGAAATGCAAGAAAACTAAATACAGTGCACTCCCGTTATCCGCGATCCTTGCTATCCGCGGACACCCCTAAATATCCCTTTACTCGTTATCGGCGATTATCCGCGAAAAAATACGCGTTCTCCGCGCATTTTCACTCGATCGAGGAAAAAAGCAGTGCTGCCATTAACCAAGAAAGGCGAAATATAAGAACATAAGAATATGGGAGACTGCAAAAAGCCGATTGTCCCACATAAGGCAGATTCCTCTAACACAAGGCAGATCCCTGTAACACAAGGCAGATCCCTGTAACACATGGCAGATCCCTCTCACACAAGGCAGATTACTTGTGTAAGTGTTGGATAAAGGAGAAAAACTGACTGCAACTGAACTCTCATGTCATTTTCTTTTCCTTCTCATATTCATCTGGCTGTAGGTGTTCTAAGTGGTTCATTGGTGGAGGATAAAGTGAAGATAATCATGTTTAATAAAAAAAACATTTAGATAAAAGTGCAGATAATCTTGATTAATGAGTTATAAGTGGTTCTTAACCCTTTCTCTGCGGGCTTATTTGCGCTTTTTAGGGCATATTCAGGCACTCCTGAATGATTAATGAAGCATCTGCATTAAATTAACTGTATTCTGCCAAAAACTAGGCGAAAATAGCTACAAAATGAGACCAGAACGAGCTTCGTAGGTGGCGGAGTTCACCCGCAGCGTTGCCATAGACATTCGGGAAAACTCGCTAATTATTAGCTCTCGCTCGCTCGGCAACACTGTTGTGAGACACAGTCTCCCTCAGTGAGCGGCTGGCTGCTCTGAGGGTCGGAGGGAGGTCCCTCACGCTCCTGCCCACTGACACTATTTCTACGGCTTTTACAGGCTTTTGAAGCCTGGAAATTGCTGTAAATTGCCTATGCGTTCCAGAGCGTCACCCGCAGGGAAAGGGTTAAAGGGGTTCTAAAAATGATTCATAGGGGAGGGGATGATGATATGGCACAAGTGACACCTGGATTTACCTTTGCAATGTACTTGATGTCCACTGCTTTGGACTGTACCTGGAGCTTAGTGGAGCAGTGGAACAGTCATTGTGGATCAAAGTGAGCATCCTTTAATCTCTCGGCTGCACACCCCCTATAGTATACAGGCACCCCTGTGCGGAGGAATGACGATTTGGGCGCCCCTTGCAAATATCGATGAAAAGTACATCAACATGTAGGGAATGTTCGCGCGCATCGAGCCATATATATTTCTATCTATCTATCTATCTATTGCCTGACGCCGTAATCCCCGAAGGGGTGGACACGAACGAACTGCCCCCATGCACCTCTGTCCCCGGTCAGTCGACACCCCTCCCCCCAACCAGCACCGCCTTCGTTCATATACTTCCTCACTCCATCCTTCCACCTCTCTTTCGGTCTACCTCTCCCTCTCTGTCCCTCCACCTCCCTCTCGTACACCCTCTTAGTCATTCTCTCGCTTTCCATACGTTCCATATGGCCGAACCATCTCAAGTTGTTCCTTTTCACACTTTCCATCACATCTACCTCCACACCACACCTCCTTCTTACTTCCTCATTAGTCTGTCTATCCCTCCATGTAACTCAGCACGCACTTCTTAGGTAATTCATTTCCACTGCTCTCACTCTTGGTCCGAGTCTCTCAACCAACGTCCATGCTTCGCTTCCGTAAGTCAGTGTCGGGATTACCACACTGTCATGCAAGGACTTCTTCACTTCCATACTGACCACCCTATTTCTTGTTACTGCTTTCAGCATTCCTACAACCCTCTTCCCCTGTTGTACCCTCTCCCACACTTCTTCATCCATAGTCCCATCTTTACTCAACACACTGCCCAGATACTTAAAAGAGTTGACGATCTCCATAGCCTGACCATTCAGCTTCACCTCACACTCTGTGACTTCACCCCTTTCGAAGACCATAACCTTCCTCTTCCCCGCATTTACCTTCAAATTCCGTTTTTCGCACACTGTTCCAAACTCATTTACCAGACCCTGCAACTCCCATTCATCATCACTCATCAGAACTGTATCATCCACACCCCATCCTAATCCATTCCAACCCCCATCTCCTGCTCCCCAATCCCACCTCACCCATCCCAACCTCCAGCCCCTCCCTCACCCCCACCCCATCCTCGTGCAGCAGCACCCAACATACATCGTGCACATAACATTAACATTCTCCAATTGAACATAGATGGCATTAACACAAAGATACACGAACTCTCACACTTCATCAAACAACACAACATACACATTGCCATCTTACAAGAAACAAGACTCCGCACATCACAAAAAACATCCACATTTCATAATTTCACCACCATCAGACAAGACCGGGCTGTCGGCGGGGGCGGTGGACTCATCACCCTGGTACACAATGAAATATCATACATAGTAACCAGTGTACAAACCAAATCCCTCCTCCCCCCAAATGATAACACAACAGAAATACAATCAATTAAAATACGCACTGGCAACAAATCCAACATAACCATCATAAACACATACATCCCTCCCCAAACATCCCCTACAGTACCAAATGAATACAGACCACACTTACAACACATCACAAACACAAACACCCCACACATCATCCTGGGTGGTGACTTCAACGCCAAGACGTCGGCCTGGTTTGTCGACAACCCCGACACAGACAGAGGGCTGGTACTACAAAACCAAACAGATAACCTCATCATCCTTAACGACATCCATCAACATACCCATATTCCTCACCAAGCCCTCTATAACCCATCATCTCCAGACATCACCTTTTGCTCCCCAGAACTCGCCCCCACAACATCCTGGAGGGTGGTCAGAACCTTAGGCTCTGACCACCTCCCGATCATTATCACCACCAAAACCAGACTCACCCCAGCTAGCCACAAACACACATACACCAATTATAAAAGAGCTAACTGGGAAGCATTTACAAATGATACATAACAACACTTCACAACTCTAAACAGTACACCCATCACTAACATCAACAATGCTGTACACATACTCAATAAAACTATCCAAAACGCTGACAAGAAACACATTCCAAGAGGTAACAGAAAAAGACACAACCCCAACTTCACACCAGAAATTCAAAACCTCATCAGACAACGCGACACACTGAAACACTCCCCAGCACCCCACACACAAGACATCACACAACAAATTCAAGCACTCAACACCCAAACTAACAACAAAATACAAGAACAAAAACTAAATTGGAATAACTTCCTACAAACACTTGATCACAAAACATTAACCCCAAAAAACTCTACAAAACACTAAACAGCATCACACTTTCCAACAGCAACACAACACAATCACATGCTGCAACCACAACAACAGACTCTACTCCTTCATGTAAACAACAAGCAAACACTCTCATCAATCACTTCTCACATGTCAGCCACCTAAAACCTCACAAAGACGACCGACGTGTCATCCGACGTAAGAGACAATTCCCCACAGACCCCGACTATACACCCTTCACCAATCACCAGACAAAGCATATCATCAACAATCTCAAGCACTCACCCGCCTGTGGCCTAGACAACATAAGCAACATACACCTCAGACACCTGGGACCACAAGGCATACAAGCACTCACTAACATATCAAACTACAGCTATTCACACAACACAATACCAGACATTTGGAAGCATGGTATCATCACATTCCCCAAACCCAACAAAGACCCCACGCTACCCTCATCACACTCCTTTGCTCCCCCTCCAAAGTCATGGAACGCCTAGTATTACAACTAATTACACCCGACCTACCCCTAGCTCCAACACAACATGGCTTTAGGCCACTGCACTCCACAAACACTCTTCTCACAGACCTTACACAAAGAGCTTTTGACGGCATCAACTCAGCTAGACCACCACACAGATCACTATTAGCCACACTCGACATTAGTAAAGCCTTCGATGCCATCCCCCGCCACAACCTAACAAACAAAATCTACAACACAAAAAGGTGGCTGGCCAACTTCCTAGCAGGCAGATGTGCACACGTATCTTTTGCCGGTCAGTCATCTAAAATCAGAAACTTTCCAAACGGAGTCCCACAAGGATCCGTCCTATCGCCCGCACTCTTCAATCTGTACATGCACGATATAACTACACCCAATACGCCCCAAATAAACTTAGCCTCCTATGCAGATGACATAACACTCACATGCACCCAAGAAGAGCAACAGATCTCCTTCAACCCTATCTCAACACACTACATGGCTGGTGCACTACAAACAGACTTAATCTAGCCCAGCCAAATCCACCGCAACCCTGCTCACAAGCTGGACAGGTGAACACGAATACATCCCTCAACTCACCATAAACAACACACCCCTAACACATACACACACACCAAAAATCCTAGGAGTAACATATGATACTCATATGACATTCAAACAGCACACCACAAACATTAAAAAGAAACTGACACCCAGACTTAACGCCCTCAGGTCACTTGCTCACACAAAATTTGGACAACAAAGAAACTACCACCACAGTATATAAACAATACATAAGATCAGTGATGGCATACGCAAGCCCAGCCTGGGCTTCTAACCTAGCTGAAACACATCATAAGACCTTACAGACTATTCAAAACAAAGCCCTGAAGATCATTACAGGCTGCACAGCTACTGCACCCACAGATCACCTACATCAAGAAACCAAAATCCTCAGTCAAAGACCATCTGGACATGAGAGGCACTCAATTCCTGGCAGCAGCCTCCACGAACCAACACCACCCACTAAACTACATGGCAACACACCCACAGACACCAAGAAATATCAAAACAACACCCAGCACACGGTATCACACAGAATTATTGTCCTCTCTCCCTCCCTGCCCACCCCGAACCAACTTCCAGAAGCACATCCATACTCATATCTCTCGCCAATCCATCCACTCACTCACAGACAACACGCAGCTGCATGCACGACCTCCCGAAATCCATGCTTCCGAATCCTCCCTCCCTCGCGAGGACAGAGTCCACCTGGCCAGGCTGAGATGCGGACACCATCCAGCTGTCCTGAGCTATCAGAAGAGACTGGATGACTCCGTTGTCGATGCCTGCCCCGGATGTAACACAGCACCCCATACCATTAAACACATCATAGAAGACTGCATTTCACACAACCACTTACGCCAACAACATAATCTACACTCAATGAGAGCTGTGGGAAAGCCCGATCGTGGCCATGGCCTTCCTCAGGGACTCGGGGCTGTTCGGCCAGGCAGCTTAGGGAACAACAACAACTGTATCATCCACAAACAATGTCGGGGGGGGGGGGGTCCGTAGTTGAAAAAGTGGAGCGAATGGCATCGGGCGGCAAGATTTCCCGGGTGAATAACCGCGCGGCCAGGGGGTAGGAGTAGAGGGTGGGTTAGGGCGTAATGTCGCATATGTATCATATTTTGAGCACTTTTATGCTATGTAGAGTATGTGTACATATACAGTATGTACGTATGTGTACATATATGTACGTATGTGTACATATATGTAAGTATGTGTACATATATGTACGTATGTGTACATATGTAGGCCACCCATATACCAAGGAATATGCCGCATATAGACCAAATATGCGACATATTTGCATTGATATATGCATTGAGGCAGTTGGACAAAATTCAAAATAAAGCTATTAGATTAATCAATAACCCTGCAATCACACAGGACCTTCCTACATTATCCATACGAAGAAACGTTGCATCCCTTGCATTATTCTACAGATATTTTCACAGCAATTGTTCCGAGGAACTTGCTTCAATTGTGCCGCCTCTCCACATCTTTCCCCGTAGAACTAGGGCAGCTGAGAGCGCCCATGAATTTACACTTTCTCCTCCACAATGCAGAACTTCTGCTCATCAGAATTAATTTATCCCCAGAGCTACTACTCTTTTGAATTCACTTCCCTCGAATTGCTTTCCACAAACTTACAATCTACAAATGTTTAAATCCAGTTGTTACAAACATTTTATGAATGGAGGATGCCTTTAGGCACATGGACCTTTTTGTTTTATCTGTGTGTTTTTCCTTCCTCCGTTCATTGTCTCAAAAAAAAAAAAAAAAAAAAAAAAAAAAAAAAAAAAAAAAAAAAAAAAACGAATTATGAGAGTTTAGAGGCGGGAACTGAGGTGAGAGAGTTCACGCAGGAGACAAGTGCTTGTGTACCGCTTGAGTGAGTGCGGGGACTGCGGGCCGAGCATGTGGCGGGGTGGTATCGAGAATTGCCAAGTTATACAGGGTCTGTTGACTGTAATATCACGTATATATCGTATTTTTAGCACTGTCATGCTATATATAAAGTACGTGTACATATATACAATGAATATACCGCATATAGACCAATTATGCGATATATAAGCCTTATGAATGTGTTAAGGGGAGAGTTGGGGTGGGTGGGTGGGAAGTCTGTGTGTCGCTGTCCAAGGCCAGCCACGGCAGTCAGCTGTATGTTAGGGCGGCGTCGGCAGGGCCAGCAGAGGTCCTGGTTGGCAATATTATGGTTGTCCCTGTCGCCTTTGTCGCCTTGCCCTTCGTCCCTTTCTTCCCTTTGGCAGGGGCAGGGGCAGAAGGGGTCCTGGATGGCAATATTATGGTGGTCCCTGTTGCCTTGCCCTTCGTCCCTTTCTTCCCTTTGGCAGGGGCAGGGGCAGGTGAAGAAGGGCCGGCAGGGGCGGCATAGGCAGAGCCAGCAGTGGTCCTGGATGGCAATATTATGGTGATCCCTGTCGCTTTTGTCGCCTTGCCCTTCGTCCCTTTCTTCCCTTTGGCAGGGGCAGGGGCAGAGGCGGCTGGTGGTGGTGGTGGTGTCACGGTGGTGGTGGTGGTGGCACGGTGGTAGTGGTGGTAGTGGTGGCAGTGGTGGTGGTGGTAGTGGTGGTAGCAGTTGCCTGGGTGGTCGTGGCAGTGTCCCCGAAAGACAGTACCTCTGTGCACGCCCCTGCTTGCACGTGTTTTACGTGCTTTACGTGCAGGTTCCTCATCCTCGGAGCTACTCATGACGTAGTAATGGTAGCTCGGGTCTTTAGCAGCCACTCTCTGCCTTCCACGGACGCTGACACCACCAGAAGGAGGGCTGGTTGTGTCATCAGGGCGAGAGCGTGAGGGACGTCTAGGCTCCATGACAAGTGCTTGTGTACTGCTTGAGTGAGTGCGGGCCGAGCGTGTGGTGGGGTGGTATCGAGAGTTGCCAAGTTGTACTACAGCCACACCAATTTGTAGCTGCCTGGCTGTAAGCCCGCGGTTTTGGTACGTGCTCAAAAACCTGGATTATATTAGGCTTTCAGCAGCGCAACGGTAAAACTCTTATTAGTCTTTCAGTACTTGCTGGGTTAATCATTGGGTACATATTAATGTCATTAGGTAGGTCAAAATAGTGTATTTGAGGGTCCAAGATGGGTGAGCTTGGTACGACCTAAGTCTATTTCCCATTGAAACCTATGTTAAACACTGCCCACGTATCCGCGGAAAATACGTGGTACGACTTAGGCGCGGATACAGGAGTGCACTTGTAAAAAAAAGTAAGAAACAATAAATTTTGCAATATATCCTCAGACTAAGACATTGTTGACTTTTCTTCCCCCAGCAAAGAAGTTCCCCACTTGAAGGCTACACTAGCAATGGAATTTACTAACAATTAAGGGTGTCATTGAAATATCCAAATAGATGGCAAATTTATTTAGACGACCATTTCTCAACCAACTTCCTATTTCTTCTCGTTGGAAGCTTTAAAGGCCAAAAACGTAGACCTCTTCTTTCCTCGCTCAATAGCCACGGCCCTCTGCTTCCTGGCACTCAAGTTGTGCTTGCGGGAGAACTTCATGTTACGCAGGAACTTGGGGTCAACCTGGGGATGGGAAAAAATAATTAATATAATCACCACTTCAGATAGACAATTCTAACGTTCTAAGCAGTATCAGCATTACAGAGAGAAGTTTTGAAATGTTTAGATATACTCAAGGTAAATAAATCGCCCAGACCTGATACGATCACGCCTTGAGTTCTAAAGGAAGCGAAGTATTAGCTCTCCAAACCACTAACATTGCTCTTCAATAAATCCTTAAAGTCTGGGACTATGCCTGATCAGTGGAAGATCGCCACCGTAACACCGATATTAAAAAAAGGCAGCAAATCCTTACCTAGTACCTATCGTCCAATTAGCTTAACATCAGTTGTTGTTGTTCTTCTTCCCTAAGCTGCCTGGCCGAGCAGCCCCGTGTCCCTGAGGAAGGCCATGGCCACGATCGGGCTTTCCCACAGAGCTCTCATTGAGTGTAGATTGTGTTGTTGGCGTAAGTGGTTGTGTGAAATGCAGTCTTCTATGATGTATTTAATGGTATGGGGTGCTGTGTTACATCCCGGGCAGACGTCGACGACGGAGTCATCCAGTCTCTTCTGATAGCTCAGGAGAGCTGGATGGTGTCCGCATCTCAGCCTGGCCAGGTGGACTCTGTCCTCGCGAGGAAGGGAGGATTCGGAAGGATGGATTTCGGGAGGTCGTGCTTGCAGCTGCGTGTTGTCTGTGAGTGAGTGGATGGATCGGCAAGAGATGTGAGTATGGATGTGCTTCTGGAAGTTGGTTCGGGGTGGACAGGGAGGGAGAGAGGATAGTAATTGTGTGTGATACCGTGTGCTGGGTGTTGTTTTGATATTTCTTGGTGTCTGTGGGTGTGTGGGTGTGTTGCCATGTAGTTTAGTGGGTGGTCCTGGTTCGTGGAGGCTGCTGCCAGGAATTGAGTGCCTCTCATGTCCAGATGGTATTTGACTTTGAGGATTTTGGTTTCTTGATGTAGGTGATCTGTGGGTACAGTAGCTGTGCAGCCTGTAATGATCTTTAGGGCTTTGTTTTGAATAGTCTGTAAGGTCTTATGATGTGTTTCAGCTAGGTTAGAAGCCCAGGCTGGGCTTGTGTATTCCATCACTGATCTTATGTATTGTTTATATACTGTGGAGGTGGTTTCTTTGTTGTGTCCAAATTTTGTGTGAGCAAGTGACCTGAGGACGTTAAGTCTGGGTGTCAGTTTCTTTTTAATATTTGTGGTGTGCTGTTTGAATGTCATATGAGTATCATATGTTACTCCTAGGATTTTTGGTGTGTGTGTATGTGTTAGGGGTGTGTTGTTTATGGTGAGTTGAGGGATGTATTCGTGTTCTCCTGTCCAGCTTGTGAGCAGGGTTGCGGTGGATTTGGCTGGAGCTAGATTAAGTCTGTTTGTAGTGCACCAGCCTTGTAGTGTGTTGAGATAGGCTTGAATGAGATCTGTTGCTCTGTTTGGGTCATGGTGTGTGCATGTGAGTGTTATGTCATCTGCATAGGAGGCTAAGTTTATTTGGGGCGTATTGGGTGTAGTTATATCGTGCATGTACAGATTGAAGAGTGCGGGCGATAGGACGGATCCTTGTGGGACTCCGTTTGGAAAGTTTCTGATTCTAGATGACTGACCGGCAAAAGATACGTGTGCACATCTGTCTGCTACGAAGTTGGCCAGCCACCTTTTTGTGTTGTTGTGCATCAGTTGTATGTAAATGCTAGAAACACTCATAAGAGACAAACTCAGAAATCACTTAGAGGAATACAACATACTTATAGATACTCAACAGTTTTCATAATAAACACTCCTGTTTAACAAACCTCTTAGACTTCTTCCACAATACTGCATCCTCAACCTATATGATCAGAGTAAAGCTGTAGATATTATATACCTTGATTTTCAAAAGGCCTTTGACAAAGTTCCCAAAAAAACGTTTATTGATAAAACTAAAAGCGCATGAAATACAAGACAGTGTTTTGAAATTGATATAAAATTGGCTCAGTGACAGAAAGCAAGTAGTAGTCATAAACGGTAACGCATCCAAATGGATCAATGTAAGTAGCGGGGTACCCCAGGGATCGGTACTGGGGCCAATTCTCTTTCTAGTTTACATTAACGACATAGATGAGGGTCGCACCTGTACAATCTCAAAAGTTTACGGACGATAAAAAATTGCAAATAGCGTACTCTCAAATGAACATGTTGAAAATAATATAACATAATTTAGAAAAGTTGTCACATGTTTCAATGCGGATAAATGTAAAGTACTCCATATCAGAAACCGAAATAAGAAAGCAAACTATTCAATGAATGGCACCCAGCTTAGGAGTGTAGCAAGGAGTAGTCATAAACGGTAACGCATCCAAATGGATCAATGTAAGTAGCGGGGTACCCCAGGGATCGGTACTGGGGCCAATTCTCTTTCTAGTTTACATTAACGACATAGATGAGGGTCGCACCTGTACAATCTCAAAAGTTTACTGACGATAACAAATTGCAAATAGCGTACTCTCAAATGAACATGTTGAAAATAATATAACATAATTTAGATAAGTTGTCACATGTTACAATGCGGATAAATGTAAAGTACTCCATATCAGAAACCGAAATAAGAAAGCAAACTATTCAATGAATGGCACCCAGCTTAGGAGTGTAGACAGAGAAACTGATTTGGGAGTAACAATATCGAGTAACCTAAAACCGAGTCAACAATGTTCAGAAGTTGTTAGCCCTCTCGACATATGACGCGATTTTGAGCCTATTAGGGATACTTTAAAGTCTTTGTTACCATCAGGGGTATTTAGAAACCTTTAGTTTAGTTACTTCAACCTCTGCAGTTGTCTTTGAGTTAGCTGTGGGCAGAAAACTAATTTTGGAGAGGTAATTATAAGAGTGAGAGAACTCTTATTTCTTATTGCTAATCTGGCAACCTCTGCGTCATATGAGCGTGAAAGGGTTAAGAAGGCAAACAAAATAATTGGCTTTATAGGCAAGTCATTTGAGCATAAATCCAAAGATGTAATTCTAACTCTTTACAATTCCTTAGTCCGCCCTCTCCTGGAATATTGCGTTCAATCCTGGTGCCCTTACTACCTAAAAGATAGAGACAAGCTAGAACGAGTTCAACAGTTACCAAAATGATACCTTGCTTAACCTAACAAGTGCGCATGGGGGTAATTAGACACCTAACAAGTGCGCATGGGGGTAATTAGACACCTCTCCCTGTGTGCATGTATTTGAGGTGTTTCTGTCACTAAAATATTCATTGTACCATTAATAGCATTAATACTTATCCATATGCGCCTATTATGGGTTGATTATAAAGGTATTAACCTGAAACAACAATAAAACGAGTGAAAACAGCGTTTGGATGGTCAAAATCGGAGATATAGCCCGCGAGTTGTATAATGTATGGGTGAGGCAAGCTGCTTTCCCGCCAATTTCCCCCAAGGCCACTGAGACACAGTCGATCGATACTCTCTCTCTTGCATTCACTTGCTATCAGTGATGACCACACCCTGCAACCGGATTTCTAATGTTAGCACGAAAATATACCTCAGAATAAGGGAATAACAGGGAAAATAGGTGATAACTGAAGGAGGAGGAAAGTGAGGAAGGAGGGTAGGTAGAGGACTGAGATTTTGCATGGCCCAGGGGCCAAAAAAAAAAATAAAAAAAATAAATAAAAATAAAAAAATAAAAAAAAATAAAAAAAAAATCGATGTCAAAAGTTTATATTTTTTTTCTCTGACTCTTAAGAGTCTCCCCGCAGTCCGCCGGGGGAACTCTTAAGAGTCTCCCAGCAGTTCCCGGGTTAAAGAATAAACCATACGAGGAGCATCTTAGAGAATTAAATATATTTCCTTTAACCCAGCACAGATTAAGAGGCGACTTAATTCAAGTGTTCAAAATCATTGACAATATTAACTGTAATAAATATTTAACTATCGACCAATCAAATTGCAGTGATACACACGAGGAACGGTTGCAAAAATTATTTGGTAAATCTTTTAACTTGCACGAGTCTAAGAATTTCTTCTTCAATCGAGTTGTCAACTTGTGGAATGGGCTTCCCCGAGATGTCATAGACTGCAGCACTGTTGATGCTTTTAAACTTCGCCTAGACAAACATCTTGCCTTAAATGCACGTAAAATAACAAAGAAATTAAGCATTACGCCACCACCACCAAGCAGTTTTCCCACACTTCCCACCACACCTCAGAGAAAGGAAACCATAACCACCACACCACCAAGATGTGCCAGAGTCGCAGCGATAGCTTTCGCACGCCCTCCAACACCCGGCAAAAATATAAAAGTCACAGTCCATAACCCTGATGCCCTAAAGAAAAGGAAAACCATAAAGGAAAGGAAGACCACCAAAAGGCTGCATAGACATGGTTCCACGCGCCGTTCTTTCTCCAAGCCGCATCACTACCGGGACCGAGAAGCCAGGAGGGACTACCCCAAACACCCCAGGATCTCCTCCCCGCACATGCGCCCACATTAGCCGGAGAAGGGATACCGGGAGGAACTCTGAAAGATGTATTTAGGGGAGGTGTGGAAGAGTGGTCTTGCCACTGGACTGGTAATCCAATGGACCCGGGTTCTGAGTGGCGTTCTGAGAGTGAGGGTCCGAGTCTGGGGAATGAGACGGTGAAGCGCAAAGGCGGAGCAGCTTCGGAGAAGGGATTGCTTCGGGCCGGGGTGCTTCGCATGTCTCACTCCCTAGGCTGGAACAAGACCCCACGGGCCTCACTGTGTTCAGCGGTTGAGTGTGCAGGCTCTCAGCCTATGCCCGAGAGGGAGTAGTTGGAATATAGAAGAAAGAAAAAAAAAATTACAGGCAAGATTAAGATCTTTAATGGTGGAATGCTATTAACTACCCTCACTGGAAGGTAGATAACAGCTGGAAGATTTGGGTTTAATACTGAAACAGATCCCGGACAGTACTGGTTGTAAAGCTCTATTTTAGTCTTATTTATTATCTTGGCGCATCAAAGGAATGTGTTATTAGACCTCACTGGAGGCCACCTAATATCCGTTCCTCTTCCTTGATACCAGGCTCTCCTGTCAATAAAGAATGCTGATTTGTCAAGTGCTTTATTGGTATTAAACCAACCTCTCGTCTTACTAAAGTTCACACACTGGCTGGACTTTGGAAAGGTAGGGCTCTGCGAGATACCGTAGCAATATTGCATAATGGGACTTTGCATACAGTCCATCGGTACGGAATCCCAGGCACTGGTTATGGGGTACGTTATATCGGAAAAGGCCCAAAATTACCTCATCCACTAAATCCCTGAAAGACTTATAACGGTCAGAATAGTTAAGAGGCATTGCGTTAAAATAACCCTCTTACAAAAGTTCGATGAAATGTTACAGATGCACTGGCATATTGTACAGTCATGAAATTTAAAGCCCAACACCCAAGAGTACTGGATGATTCTGCATCAAAACTCTTATAACAGTCAGAGTAGTTTGAGAGCTTCTCTCTACGTTCGCTCGATATTATTGTACAGATGCACTGGCATATTGCACATATTACTTAAGACCCTACACCCAAGAGTTCGAGTTCCATCCACTGTCCACCAGCCATGTCAGGATCACCACCAAGGCCAAGACCCTAATCAGAAGACTACAGTAGTGCCTCATAATATAATACCTAGTGAAACCCCTAAAGAAGTACTAGTGACGCACTTTATTTAAGGAAGTACTGAAGTGATAAATAATACCTAGTGTAACCCCTATAAAGTACTAGTGACCAGTGGTGGGCACGGTTTCCGCTAATCAGCTATCAGCTAATAGCGAAGCTAAACATTTCGTTAGCTGGTTAGCTTTTAAGCTAACTTTGAAAATCATTAGTGGACCAATTAGCTTCCACTAAATTTACTACCGCTAACTGTAAGTCCGATAACGATAATGTGCATTCAATGGTAAAAAAAAAAAAAAAAAAAATGGTAAAAAACATTTACAAACCCTAAAATTTCACTTAATTATGTGAGTATGTAATTGCAACATTCATTCATTGAATTTGTGTTTAATATATCTTTTATTTTGTTTATTTTGTATTTGTTTTTCCTTCCTTCTGTGTTGCTGTAGTCTCTCTCCAGTGCTTCCAGGTGTTTTGTGTGGATTCATCTTGTTGGTGTTTCTGCACCCTGGATGAAGGTTTCGGCATCTCATAATAATACAGTAATTATAATTACACCGACTATACAGTAAACCCTCGCCATCTCGGACCTCTAGAAGTCGGTAACCCATACTAGTCGGACTGGCTACGGCCTCTCGAACATGCACTTCCGTATTTCGGACATTTCCGTCATCGTTCCGACAGTCTCTTGACGTTGTCGGACTTTATATAAGTATTCGGAAAATGTCCGATATTATATTTTTCAATTCCATTGCATTAGAAATGAGTCAAAGATTACAAGAAGTCCAAATAAGACATAGTTATGTATAAGGGAGTTACGTAGATGCATTAGAGAGATAGATAGATAGAAAGAGAGAGTTACAGAGGGGGAGTGAGCGATAAACACGAACTATTATGAGACGGACTTAATTGGTTCTGAAAAGACAAAGGAGACTTTTATATTGACTCTTTTTCATGTTATTATTTGTGTGCTAGAAGGATAATATTGTTTTCAATTCCATTGCATTAGAAATGATTCAAAGATTACAAAAAGTCCAAATAAGACATAGTTATGTTAATGTACTGCATAAGGGAGTTACGTAGATGCATTAGAGAGATAGAGAGATAGAAAGAGAGAGTTACAGAGGGGGAGTGAGCGATAAACACGAACTATTATGAGACGGACTTAATTGGTTCTGAAAAGACAAGATAGATAGAAAGAGAGTTGCAGAAGGGGAAGTGAGCGATAAACACGAACTATTATGAGACGAACTTAATTGGTTCTGAAAAGACAAAAGAGACATTTTTATTGACTCTTTTTCATGTTATTATTTGTGTGCTAGAAGGATAATATTGTTTTCAATTCCATCGCATTAGAAATTATTTATAGATTACAAAAAGTCCAAATAAGACATAGTTATGCTAATGTATAAGGGAGTTAGTTAGATGCATTAGAGAGATAAATAGATAGAGAGAGAGTGGCTAGGGGCGAGCGAGCGATAAAATACTAACATATACGAGACGGACTTATGTTTCTGAAAGACAAAGGAGACATTTTTATTTACTCTCTTTTTCATTTTATTATGTGTGTGTTAGAAGGGTAATACTGTTTTCAATTCCATCGTATTAGAATTGATTAATAGATTAAAAAAAGACCAAATAGTTATATATATGTATAAATGCATTAAATAGATATATAAAAAAAATTAAAAATAAATAAAAAAATCTCAATTTCTCTGGTGATGCGGACTTTCCTCTTCTAATTCGGAAT
Source organism: Paralithodes platypus (assembly GCA_032716605.1). NCBI lineage: Eukaryota > Metazoa > Arthropoda > Malacostraca > Decapoda > Lithodidae > Paralithodes > Paralithodes platypus. Next base: position 22,689,718 of record CM064499.1, read on the forward strand.
TTTCCCTCTCTTAAGGGGAGACTCCAGGGTTTTTTTTTTTTTTTTTGGCTCTGGTCAACATTTCAAGTTTTTGTGTTCTCTCTGTAAACTGCTTCTTTCAACATAGGAGAATAGCATAGGAAGGAACAAAAAAATATATCGCATCCATAACCCCCCGGGCTGGGGGTTCGACCTCGACCCCCGAAAAACGAGATTTATTGTTTTCGGCCACCCAAAAAAAAAATTGGTGTCTGTAGTCTAAAGGGATGCTGTAAGCAATAGAAATGATCATATGAGGGCATAAACACCCATAGGATATCCCTAGGGCCCCCTTGGGGGGGGGGGGGCCAAAAATCTTTGTTTTTGTAAATTTTTTACTTATAAATAATAATATAAAATAGTTTAGTCCCCCAAATTATCAAGTTTTCTTTGCGAGCGGGTGGCACTAGCGGGAAGAAGCTAATATAGGGGTAACTCAAGGAAAATGTTTCACAGGCTCTAACTGGAATAAGTTTTAGTTACGAGTAAATTTCAATCTCTATTCATGAATAGTGCATGTTTATTCACCTTATATGATGATGAGTCAGCCATTTACTGTCCGATTGTCTCCAATTTCGCCATATAATTAGAACAAGTATACATACACACTCCCTCGGAAGCTTTTTGAGTTTGGGAAATATTTTCCATACTCAAATGATTTATTTATGATAAAAAATTGGGTAAATTAGTTATATTGATAATTTACCTGCGGTTTTAAACATTATCACGTATCAACTTGGCAATATGCTTCCTAGGAGTTGTAGACAGTCTATATAGGGTACCTCATACACAATATAAAACAATTTTGCAAAGTGGTTTTTGGATCATCAGATATTTAGTAAAAAAAACAAAAAATGCGCGCGTGGACATAGGACGATGAAAATTTCAGCGAGTCACCGTTACACCATTAGCATATATGTGTCAAAAGGCCAGCAATGAGTCTCTTCTAGAAGTTCAATTTAGAATATATCCAGGAGTCCGACATAAGTCGGACTTCGGACATCTCGGACTGGGTCTCCCCCCAATTAGTCCGAGATAGCGAGGGTTTACTGTATCACGGATTCACGGCACATTCACATGTAGACGAATCTTTGGACATTTTCTATTCGTGTGAGGTGCTTGCCTGTTCTCGTGTTGGCGGCCTCTGCTCGCCTCTCCTGTTCAGTCCTACAGTACTGTCCTAAGCAGGCAGGCAAGCGTATTAGTAGGCCTACCGCTACCAGGAGTGAATGTTAGTGGTTACCGTGACAGCATACATTATTATTGAGTCATTGACCGACGAGTGACGACTCATCCTTTCATAACTCTAGACGCGACTCTTGATTGACTTGTACAACTATTTTTTGTTTTATTAACCTCTCAGCTGCGTAGGTGGGGTATTGGCCACCCCTCCCTGTGCGGAGGTATTTAGACTGTTTCCTAAACTCAAATCGTCATCGTACCATAAATATCATTAATACTTATCCATATGCGCGTATTTTACGTTGATTATAAAGGTATTAACATGTTACAGCAATAAAACAAGTGGAAACAGAGTTTGGATGGTAAAAATCGGCGATAGAGGCCGGGAGTTACATAACTTATGGCTGAGGCAGGCAGCCTGCCAGCCAGCCAGCCGTCACGAAGGCTGGAGAGCCACTGTTGTGTGGTAGTCTCTCTCTCTCGCTCTTACCCACGCTTGGTAACACAGATGACCACGCCCTGCTAGCAACTCGCTAATGTTAGCACGAAAATATACCTAAGAATAAGGGAATAACAGGGAGAATAGGTGATAATTGAAGGGGGGGGGGGAAGGAGGGGATGTGGAGGAGTGATAATTGGCATGGCCAAGGGGCAATAAAAAATAAAAAAAAATATACTGGGCCGATTTAAAAAAAAATAAAAAATTTAGGCCTTGGATTACACGAGGAGTTCCGCAGCGCAGCGGTAAAACTCTTATAAGGAGATCGGCACTTGCTGGGTTAAGTGTTGCGCTCGCTACAGAAAAATTACATTTACATTTTCAAACTTTTACCATAGATTGTTGGGGCATCTATTTGGGTTTATATTTGTTTTTATATATATTTTATTGTTATATACTTATATTTGCGTGTGTGTGTGTGTGTGTAGTTTTGCAGGGCGATTGACCGATTGTAGAGTACTACTGAAAGATGTTTTGAATAGCCTACGATTACTTTGGAATAGTTTTTATGGTTTTGACTACTGGCTGGTGAACTATCCACTTAAGCATAAAGGTAATTTTATTATTTTTATATTATTTATTCATATATTATTATTTATTTTTATATTACAATACTGTAAGTTATTCTAAATATATCAACCCAACCTAACCTAGATTAACGTAATCTAACCAGATTAACCTAACTTAACCTTGCCAAACCTATATTAATCTAACCTATCCAGATAAAATAACGAAGATTAACAAGTCGATATCAAGTTTATGAAATTATATTCCTACAGTATTCATAAAATTTGAAACTTTTTTTTATGGTGTTCTGATTTGTGATTATTAGCGGAATAATCGGAATTGCATATTTTTCTATTTTAAAATATGGCACTGATAGACAGGGCTATAAGGATGAGGGAAACTGAGGGGTAAAAACAGTAAAACACATAACATTAAATGAAAAACTGAAAGTCAACCTAACCAGTGTGTCAAAACTCAAAAGAAAGACGATTCCATTCTTTTTAATCTAGATCAACCTAACCTAACCTACATTACTCAATTTAAATTCAGAGGTAAGCGGGCATCATGGTGCTGAAGGGGTTAAGCTTATTGAGTTTGTTCTACTGTCTATGTTTATCTAAGTTTTCTAACTCAATAAAAAAAAATCTATTCGACAGAAGTGTCGTTACATAGTTCATGAGTAATGAGTCAATCATAAATAGTATATTTGTTGTTGTTGCTGCTGTTCCCCAAGCTGCCTGGCCGAACAGCCCCAAGGCCCCGAGCAAGGCCAAGGCCACAACCGAGCGCCCCCACAGAACCCTCCCTGCCTACCACAATAAAGCCTGGGTGACCGAAGCCACTCCATGGCGGGGAGCTGAGGAGGGCGCGGAAACGCCCGGGAAACCAAAGCCCCACCCAGGGCCCTGTGCCCCTCAGCAATTATGAAGAGAAAGCTGAGGGGCAAAGGAAAAATGTGACGCTTTGGCTTCCAATCTTGGTAGATTGGGAGATCAATCTACGGAAAAGACGCCGTCACTTGAGATCTAGGAAATACATAAGTAAAAGGAACAGTCTGAGTAAGCTATGGATATGGCAGAGATCGCTCAGTTCTCATTCTGATAGACCAGCCCATCACCATATGACTAGAACCCAATCCTCTCAGCATCAGCTAGGAAAGGCCCTAGAAAGCCGCCTTTGGCGGGGGGATAGCTCCCCTATTTCACAGGGTTGGACACCCGCCCGGTTGGGCACCCGCCCATTTTTTTTATATTATTTACTATCTAGTAAAGTCTTATCGTCCTTATGATATTGCATACTGACACTGGTGTACATAACTCACAAGAGGGAGATCAAGAAACCAAAATTCTCAAAGTCAAAGACCATCTGGACATGAGAGGCACTCAATTCCTGGCAGCAGCCTCCACGAACCAAGACCACCCACTAAACTACATGGCAACACAGACACCAAGATATATCAAAACAACACCCAGCACACGGTATCACACACAATTATTGTCCTCTCTCCCTCCCTGCCCACCCCGAACCAACTTCCAGAAGCACATCCACACTCATATCTCTCACCGATCCATCCACTCACTCACAGACAACACGCAGCTGCATGCACGACCTCCCGAAATCCATCCTTCCGAATCCTCCCTTCCTCGCGAGGACAGAGTCCACCTGGCCAGGCTGAGATGCGGACACCATCCAGCTCTCCTGAGCTATCAGAAGAGACTGGATGACTCCGTTGTCGACGCCTGCCCGGGATGTAATACAGCACCCCATACCATTAAACACATCATAGAAGACTGCATTTCACACAACCACTTACGCCAACAACACAATCTACACTCAATGAGAGCTCTGTGGGAAAGCCCGATCGTGGCCATGGCCTTTCTCAGGGACTCGGGGCTGTTCGGCCAGGCAGCTTAGGGAACAACAACAACTCACAAGAGAAACATATTAATTTTAGCTATTCGCTAATATATTTAATTTAATTTTTATTGTCCGTAAATATTGTGATACAGTAGTAATTCTGAACAGTCTTGTATTAATGTATGCAAATAAATTTGATTGTAAGCTAATGCTTATTTCTTTTGTTCTTATCATTATTTATGTACAACAGGATGCACATGCACATTCATTAATCATCTGATCTTGGCATTCTATGATTATTTTAGCAGGATGCACATGCACATTCATTAATCATCTAATCTTGGCATTCTATGATTATTTTAGCCTATGTTTTGGAAAGCTATGTCTAAGCAGTAAGCTACAACTACAACCTAAAATATATTATAGTTTTAGCTTTCTAGGTCTGTGTTTAAGGGTTTCAGAGGGAAAAAATCAAACCAGTGCTAAATTTATATGATAAAAGTTAGCTGTTAACTGGTATCGTTAGCTTCCACTAATTTCTTCAGCAATTTAGCGCTATCGAAGCTAACGTTTTAAGTTAGCTGATTAGCGGTTATCTCAGCTAACTTTTCGGTTAGCGGTGCCCACCACTGAACGACGCACCTTATGTAAAGGAAGTACTTACGTGAATTATCCAATTTAATATGGTATTTTAACCTTAAAAGAAGTACTAGTGATATACTTTATTTAAAGGAAAGTAAGTGAAAATCCTATATATCTATACAAGTGTAATCTCAAAAGTACTAGTGATATACTGTACCTTATTTAAAGGGAATTACTTAATTGAAAATATATCCATATCGTGATCTCAGAAGTACTAGCGACGTACCTAAACTGAAGTGAGTACAGTGAACCCTCAAAATACGCGTAATCAAAGCTACGCTTGAACCACAATTGAGGCAACAAATTGAAAAATATGCTCAATTATTCAAATGTACGCGCCGAGCGAGTCGATTCGTATATGTTGGAGAGTTTCGGGCGGCCATATTGGCGTGACACCGGGCCCTCCGACGTCGTCACCGTTGACTGTGGAGAGAGACACATTTCCCGTACCAAACTATTATGTGTCTATAAAGCACAACAGGATATTATGAATCTATTAAAAGACTGTTCTTCGTTTTTCATTGCATGTATAATTTATTGAGTAAACAAAATTGGAAATGGAAAATCTGTTTCTGTTCAGGAGTTGGAGGTGAGATTGTTTAAACTTCTCTCGAAAGTCGCTTCAAAGCTTACTGCTCTCCCCTGGCTAAATTATGTGAAGCCAATTCCATAATATGTACAGTATATGAGCTATTGAACTATCTCCCTTGACACTATGTAGGCTACATGAAACTATACAGGGTGTATTACTTTTCGACTCAAAACTTTACCAGTAGGCCTAGGCGGCTAGGCCTATTATTTCGGTCGATCCGTTTCGGGTGCAGTGCTATCGATCAATGGCGCAGATCCATAACATCGGCGTTGCTCAACCACTACCAATGTGAGTTAATTCACGCGCGTGTCTTATTTTTATACATTAAATGTATTTTGTGTGGTAGATTAGGTTATAAAAACATATTTGTACATTAATGTACTGTATGTTATATATTTGTGTTTTTTAGGTGATGAAAGGTAGAAATAGTACAACTTTCAGTCAGAGCCAGACCAATACCTATTTTCCCCATATATATTAAACTTCCATGTACGCGCCGACAGCACAGTACACATCCCCCACGTAATTTGAGGGTTCATTGTACTAAAGTAATATTCATAGGCCAAGTCTTAATCGTGAGAGTATTGTGGACCCTCGCTCGTGTGTCTATATTTATATAATTCATTACCTATTACTTCACTATCTGTGTGCCTTTAATATAATATATGAATACACGCAGTGTTATATTGATCCTCCATTACCTTTGTGCATGTGTTTAAGTGGATTCAACTTCTCCAGTCAAGCAAGAACCTACCTTATCAATCCAATTAACCCCAGCAAATACCTGGTATAACACCACGACTGATTGTATTTGTAAATGAATGTTTTTTTTCTTTCTAATGACTGTCCCCTACTAACATCTAATCCTGCCACGGATATTTGTCCTAGGGCAGTCTTCCCTTTCCATTTTTCCCTTATCCACTCTAAACCACTGTTTGGACACTTAACCATCAGTGTTTTGGAGGGCAAGCAGCCTTGAGGGGTCGCTGGACCTGTTGTTGCTCGATTTCCTTTGTACTCCTTTTGTACTACAACCCATTAACATTCAAGAACATGTTGTACATGAATGGGATAAACTTGGAGACAGAGAAACAAGAACAAATCTACAGTAATTCCTCACCTAAACTTGTAGTTACCTTCTATTGCCATTTGTCCTAATCCTAAAGAGTGGTCAAAATTAAATCTTCATGCATCTCTGATATGTCAGTCAGCATCCCTCCTCACACCCAACACACTACACGCATATACCTTTCCACTTCATTATTCCACCTAAATCTTGGTCTGCCTCTTCCTCTCTGCCCTTCAACCTCACTCTCATAGTCCTTCTTTCATATGTCATACACTCCACCTCGAGGTGTTCCTCCCAGGAAGGGAATTGATAGCGGTCCCCCCCCCCCCTTACATACGAGGCAAACACTAATCGCGAGACCAATAAAGTTTCCCCGCTTAAGCTGGCAACTCAACTGTAGTATATTTTTTTAAATCTAGTTTTCCATTTAGGCTATTGCCACAACTTTACTGGCCTTACATCCTCTCCTGAAAGTTAACCTTTTTTTCCTTCGGCGGCCACCCAAATCTCCAACCTAAGAATGAAACGATACTCCCAATCTTTCTTCTATTCAACAGCTGAGTTCTGGAATTATCTCCCTGAATCCATCTTTCCCTCATCCTATGACTTACATTGATTCAAATTCAGTGTGTCCAGGCATTTTGGCTCGAACATTCCTTGATTTTGGCCCTGTCACTCTTTTAACTCTGGGAGAGGCACTCGTCACAGGCCGTTTTGTCTTTAGTCTCCCTCATCCACATACGAAAAAATACATATATAAAGAATATAATTATACAGTATATACAGTATACCGGTTAATATATACTGTATATACACACACACAGTCAGGTCCCCATAGACGTGCATTTAGACTGCACAGATTTATTTGGGAGCAGTACCCCCTAAAATTCAAGGTCAGCAACAGCGCAGGCAGTCACGGAAAAATGCATTTATCAGCTCGGCCAACGACGTCACTCGTTTTTTTTTTTTTTTTTTTCTATGAGTGAGGGAGACAAAAGGGAGAACTGCCTGTATCGAGTGCCTCCCCCAGAGTTGAAAGAGTGACAGGACCAAAATCAAGAGACGCTCGAGCCAAAATGCCTGGACACAGAGTTTGAAGCAATTAAAGTCATAGGAAGGGGGAAAGACTGATTCTGGGAGAGAGTTCCAGAGCTCAGCAGTTGAATAGAAGAAAGTCTGAGAATACTGTTTCACTCTTGGGTTGGAGAGTTGCACAGAGTAGGGGTGGGATTGAGTTGCAAGACCGGTACTACATACCCTACGTAGAGGAGGTGATATACACTGGGAAAGCTCTGAGGAACATTGATTATTGTAGTAGCGATAGAATAGCGAGAGATGCAACATTGCGGCGGAGAGAGAGATTGCAGAGTTGGTGAGTGGGCGGGAGTTAATGATACGAAAGGCTTTCTTTTCTCCTTTGTCTAGGAGTGCGGTGTGAGAGGATCTTCCCCACACATGTGAACAATACTCAATACAAGGATGCACTGTGCCCCTGTACAGAGCAAGAAGTTGTGCAGGGGTAAAGAACCCCTGAGGCGGTTGAGCACACCCAGCTTCTGGGAAACTGCCTTAGCAAGACTGGTAATATGGGCCTTCCAATTGAGAGCAGAAGAAAAAGAGACACTAAGAATATTGAGAGAAGATGAAAGATTGATTTTTGTATTGTTGAATTGTAAGGGATAGTCCTCTGGGATTTCTGAACGGGTAGTAAGATGAAGAAATTTGGTTTTGGAAGCATTAAAGGCAACAAGGTTTTCTCTGCCCCAAATGGAAATACTACTTAGATCAGAAGATAAGTGTTGCATGGCTTTATTTTGCCCCAAATGGAAATAGTAGTTAGATCAGAAGATAAGTGTTGCATGGCTTTATTACATTTGTCTTTGAGGGATTGCTGGCTGGGGCGTTCAGGAAATCTAATCTGAGTAGTGTAAGGTAGAGTCGTCTGCGTAAGAATGGATGGGACTGGAGGTACAGTTGAAAAGATCCATCCATCCATATCCATATCCATATCCATCCATCCATCCATCCATCCATATGCTCAGGCCCAATCCCCATTTTGGGGGTAGCCGACTCAAGACAGAGCAAGAACAGGGAAAACACAAAAACAACATAAAACAACAAATAAACACAGATAAAAAGCACAAACTCACACACACATCCAGGTCACCCAGGAGAAGACCCAGAGACCAGGGTTACCAAGGTCGCTCCAGCACTCCCCGACCACCCGGAGAGGTTCCGATCTCGGCAGGCAGACATGCAGCGAAGCCAAAGCCACAAGCCCTCCCACCACACTTCCAGGTGCACCCTTCATATTAATCGTCTCCCCGGGCCAGGCACCTGATGGACTATTATCTAGTCCAACTTGTGCCCGACCCCTTACTCCAAATGACCACGTGTTCACTCAACTATTCACAAGCATTCTCCATTCACTCCTGTCCACCACCACTTCCCCTGCCTGATCTATAGTCATTCCTCTATCATCCAAAGCCTTTCTTACACAGTCTCTCCATCTCAATGGGGTCTTCCTGCCCTTCTATCTCCCCTTGTACCTGACTCACATATTCTCTTTGTAAGCCTTTCATCTCCCATTCGTTCAACATGACCATACCAGCTCAGCACCCTTCTGTCCACTCTGGCTGACAAATGTTCCTGCTGCCCCACTCTCCTACGTATCTCTTCATTCCTCAATCTGTCTCTACGAGTAACTCCACACATACTCCTCAAGCAGCTCATCTCCATCACATCCATCCCTCTTTTCTCCTTTTTCTTCAGAGCCCATGTCTAAGCCCCATACATCACTGTTGGCACAACAATTCCTTGATACAGTGCACTTTTTACTTTCACTCTGAGATTTCTCGTCTTCCACATACTTCCCATTGCTCCGAAAACCTTCCTTCCTTCAGACACTCTCTGTTTTACCTCCACTCCTGCTTATCGTTCCTCCTAGATATTTAAAACACTCTACTTGTTCCAATATTTCCCCATCCAGCCTCACATCTAGATTCACCCTATGCTCTCCCCTATTACACACCATTACTTTACTTTTATTGATGTTCACCTTCAGTTTCCTCCTTCCACAAACCACACCAAACTCTTTGACTACCCGCTGCAGTTTCTCATCAGAATCCGCCACCAATGCTGTGTCATCAGCGAAACAGCAACTGATTCAACTCCCAATCTCTACCATTCTTTCCTACTAAACCCAATCCTCTTCCCATAGTTCTCCTTTTCACCTCCCTCACCACACCATCCATAAACATATTAAAACAGCCATGGTGACATTACACAACCCTGTCGCAAACCTACCTTTACCTCAAACCATTCACTCGACTCACCATTTCCTACTCTCACACATGATCTGCTCCCTTCATAAAAACTCTTAACTGCTTCTAACAAATTTCCTCCTATTTCATAAATCCTTAACACCTTCCACATTGCTTCACGGTCCACACGATCATACGCTTTTTCCAAGTCCATAAAAGCCCAGAAAAGATAATTTATGAAAATTAGAAAGAGCATGGGAGATAGGACAAGAGTCCTGAGGAACACCAGAGTTGATAGGATGAGGAAGTGAGCGATGGCCGTCCACAACCGCAGCTAAGGAATGGCCGGAAAGGAAATTAGAGACAAAGGCACAGATCACACATTCCTTTGTTTAGAGTGCCACTGGGGTCTTTTAAAAGGCCTTGGATCTTAAGAGTCCCGTCGCCTTCGCCCAGTAAAACCTTAAGAGTCTTGGCACCATTCCCGGGTTAATAATTATTAAAAGCTAATCCATCTAATGTTTATATTATGAGTATAACAACCCCATAATAATATCGGTAGGCTACACAAAATATGACCACAAGCTATTAGGATAAAGCAGCATATTATGGAGTCTGGATTTCCACTATCCTGAAAGCGCTATCCGATAATACTTAAATAACTGTGATTCTGAAGCTTTTTAAATAACTAGCTACAATCCAAACTTACTGCTTGTCAAATTGATCTACTATTCAATTGTTCTATAACAATACAGAGCATGTCAAATTATACCTTAGTAACTTAGTTTAATTAAAAACAAAACAAAATAATAACTTCACGTACCCCTCTCATAGATGGATATTTTTGCTTCGAAGGCCGCCTGGTGGGGTTTCTGAAAATAAAATACATATTAATGCTTAGCTAAAAGCAGAGGTGGGCACTTCCACAATCACTTCCGTAAATCGCTAATTCCACAGTAGCGGAAGTCAATTCTATTAGCGATAAATTTTGCGATTATCATCGGGTTTTAATAGCGGAAGTACTTCCGCAAATGCATCCATGCTCTGAACCTCCCAATGCGGGTTACTATTTATAGTCAGCAAGCTCAAACAGGATTCCCGCGGGATTGCATGTAGCTGCGGCTTTGTGAAACTTGACGCAAGTTGAGGGGGATGTTACGCTGCCTTCCAGCCAAACAAGAAGGTAGTCATTTACCAGCGAGAATTCAGAGTAGAAACACACACCTCTCAGCCCTCCCTCCTGTCTCAAAGTTATGGAAAGTCAAGAGACCAGAATCCTTCCAAATTCAAACCCAGTTTTACCACCACCAGGCTTCTCGCACCAGCCCTACGACAACAACAGGCTTAGTACCAGGGGGGAGTGTACTGTATTAACCTCTGAAGTGCGCATGGGGGGTATGAGACACCTCTGCCTGTGCGCACGTATTTGAGCTGTTTCCATCACTAAAATATTTATTTTACCATAAATAGCATTAATACTTCTCCATATGCGCCTATTATAGGTTGATTATAAAGGTATTAACCTGTTACAACAATAAAACAAGTGGAAACAGCGTTTGGATGGTCAAAATCGGCGATACAGGCCGGGAGTTACATAATGTATGGCTGAGCCAACCTCCTTTCCCATCACTTTTCCCCAACTCTGGAGAGACACTGTCGATCGATACTCTCTCTCTTGCACTTGCTTGCTAACAGTGATGACAATGCCCTGCTTGCAACTCGCTAATGTTAGCATGAAAATATACCACAGAATAAGGGAATAACAGGGAAAATAGGTGATAACTGAAGGAGGTGAGGAAAGTGGGGAAGGAGGGGAGGTAGAGGAGTGATATTTTGCATGGCCCAGGGGCAAAAAAAAAAATAATAATAATAATCGGTGTTTAAAATTGATTTTTTCCCCCCTGACTCTTAACCTAACAAGTGCGCATGGGGGTAATTAGACACCTCTCCCTGTGCGCATGTATTTGAGGTGTTTCCGTCACTAAAATATTCATTGTACCATTAACCCTTGTCTAGCGGGGTGCTCTGTGGCCGTTTTGGGCCTTTTCAGGCCATTCTGACTGCTATATCAATCATCAGTATGAAAGGAACTGTATTGCGCCGAAAACTAGGTGGAAATCGCTACACAATGACGCCACATACAGCTACGTAGCACTCGTGGAGCACTGACAGTGTTACCTCGAAGATGGAAGTTTAGCTGATTTTGCTACATTGCTCACTTTTAGCGAACTATTGGTTACACTGTCATCCTCACGCGCGGTGGGGGAACTGGAGTTAGTGTGGGCCGGGAGGCCACAGATGTCGGACGTATGGATCATTACTATCCCACCCATTTTCACTCGATTTCCACCCTTTTTTTGCCAGTTTTTTCAACTCGACTTATGTTGCGCGCCGCTCTTTAAGGGTTAATAGCATTAATACTTATCCATACGCGCCTATTATGGGTTGATTATAAAGGTATTAACCTGAAACAACAATAAAACGAGTGAAAACAGCGTTTGGATGGTCAAAATCGGAGATATAGCCCGCGAGTTGTATAATGTATGGGTGAGGCAAGCTGCTTTCCCGCCAATTTCCCCCAAGGCCACTGAGACACAGTCGATCGATACTCTCTCTCTCTCTCTTGCACTCGCTTGCCATCAGCGATGACAACGCCTTGCTTGCAACTCGCTAATGTTACCACGAAAATATACCTCAGAATAAGGGAATAACAGGGAAAATAGGTGATAACTGAAGGAGAGGAGGAAAGTGGGGAAGGAGGGGAGGTAGAGGACTGAGATTTTGCATGGCCCAGGGGCAAAAAAAAAAAAGAAAGAAAATAGATGTCAAAAGTGGATTTTTTTTTTCTGACTCTTAAGAGTCTTCCCGCAGTCCGCCGGGGGAACTCTTTGATTGGATGCAAATTCTAGAAGATGGTGATGTAATAGACGTGGTATATTGCGATTTTATGAAGGCCTTCGATAAGGTCCCACATAAAAGGTTAATAGAGAAAGTTAGAAGCTATAATATAGGGGAGAAATGTGTGAAATGGATAGAAGCCTTCCTGAAAGATCGGAGACAGAGGGTACTGGTGAATGGAATAGGCTCGGGGTGGAGGGAAATTACAAGTGGGGTACCTCAGGGATCTGTGTTGGGACCACTGCTGTTCGTTATATTTATCAATGACTTGCCTGAAGTTATAACTAATGGAAGTGAGGTATAACTGTATGCGGATGACACTAAACTGTATAGAAGAGTGAGGAGTAAGGAAGATATGGGTTTGCTTCAAGGAGATGTGGAGGGCATGAAGGGATGGTCTGGCATTGGTTAATGCCTTTTCATCCAAAAAAATGCAAGTACATGCAGATTGGGACCAGCAAGATAGACAAGGTAGGATACAGTATGTATGAAGCGATGGAGGAAGTGAGTGCAGAAAAGGATATAGGAGTAGTGATAGACAATAAGTTAAATTTCTCAGAACATTTAGCGGAAAAGATAAACAAAGCCAATAGAATTGTAGGGCTGATAAGGAGGACATTTGTGTCACTTGACGAAGAAATCTTCAGGAATCTCTATACAGCGCTGGTTAGGCCGCACCTGGAATATGCGAACCAGGTGTGGGCTCCATATATGGTAAAGGATATAGAAGCAGTGGAGAAAGTGCAGAGGAGAGCTAGCAAGCTGATACCAACGTTGAAGAACGCGGGCTATGAGCAGAGGTTGAGGACACTGGGGCTTCCGACACTGGCATATAGGAGAAAGAGAGGGGATATGATAGAGACTTTTAAGATAGTGTCAGGAAAGTACGATGAGGATGTGTGTGAAGGTATCTTCTTGATGCGGGAGGGAACAAGAACGAGAGGACACTTTAAGAAAATTTACAAAGAAAGAAATAGGCTTGAGAAGGCAAAGAACTCATTTTGTGATAGAGTGGTAAATGAGTGGAACGCACTGCCCCAGTATGTAGTCGATTCCGAATCAATAAGGGAGTTTGAAAGTAATCTTGATAAAGCATGGGGAAGACAAGATTTGAAGTTTGATTATAAAACAAAAATACAGAATAGTAAAAATGTTGCGTCTGCTACCGCCGCCGCCAACACCATGAACGACCGCAGCAGTGCAAGTACTGGTACTGAGCTGGATACACAGGCATAGTTTGCCTTTTTCCAGAGGATCTACTGTAAGAAACTGTAAGAAACTGTTAAGTCTTCCCGCAGTTCCCGGGTTAAGGGGAGATGGGCCGTTTGTGTGGCCTCTCTTCTTCCTATGTTTAGCCTCATTAGCTTGTCGATTTTAAGACCTTCCGCCCCATTTCCTTGTCAATATTAAGACCTTTCGTGCTATTTAGGTGTCAAATTTTTTCCGGGCGAACAATAGTCAGCCTGAAATTTTGGAAGAACCGGCCTTTGGCCGGGAATTTTGTTTACCGAGAAATGTACAAAATAATCTAGAAGGGGGATCTAATGGATTTTTTTTTTTTTTTTTGATGGAAGTCTAGGGAGGAAACTAAACTAAAATAAGTAAATTAAAACAAATCGACCAAAAAGTGAACTATCCTCCCTTAACCCTTAACTGTCGGCGCGCAACTTATGTCGTGTGAAATAAATATGGACTATGTGGCGGTTCACAACTTATGTCGAGCGCCATTTTCAGCACGTAATATTGCTGAGAGAGAGAGCTGAGCGGTGGGACGAGCGTAGCAACGCTATGACAGGTCCCCACGACCACCGTGGCCATACTGAACTGTATTCTACTTTCCCCCCCTCCTTTCTCACTCGCTACACAGGGAATTATGTAAGGAAATTACCTTATTTCAGGGGTTTTGCACTCGTGTTGCACGATCGTTGCAAGAGAACCAGTGGTCGTACAAGGATGGTTCGGGTGTCATTGGAAAGCTCTGTTTATGCCCTTTCAGGGATAGACACTTGTTTTACGCTCTGGGTCTTATTTAGGCATGAAAATGATCACATATACAACCCTATTTAGGGTAAAAAAAAACCGCTGGGCGCAACGGTCAAATAGACCACCTAGCCCGCTAAATAAGGCTTAATACAATATTTCATATACAGTATATTAGATGTGAATTATAAAAAAAAAGTGTGTTTTGGAGTATTCTTTTGATAACCATTGTTGCATAAATTTAATCTTTTTAAGGTCAATTATTGTGACTATTTAAAAAATTTACATCAATAATTTTAATCAAGCATTATTAATTTGAAGTTTCTCATAACCTCTGCTTACTTTTTGTCTGTATTAATTGTTTATCTATTTATATTACTTTTTTTTTTTTTAAATTAACCCTTCCTGCCCAGTTGTCATTTTAAAATGACACCGCTGCAGATGGGCAGGAGGCCGGGTGTCATTTTAAAATACGTAAGCTTGAAAGCTGTGCGTCGAACCGTATGTAAACAAAGCCGGTCGGAGCGACGCGCACCTTCGAAAACAAGAAGTCGGACTGTTGTTTAGTAGAACGAGAATTAGCGTTTGTTATTGTCCAATATTGCTAACATCGCGTCAAAACTCTCTCCACGGAAATCATCACAACTGAACCAGTTGACCTAGAGAGTTAAGTCTACAGATACAAAACAGGGCTACATTCCGAGATGAATGTGTGAATCTCTAGCAGTTAAAATAAAGCTAGGCCTAGGCCTATTACGAATTTTTTGGCCAGATCGCCCGGATCCTAATGCTGTCATTTAGAAAGCAGGCCCGGGGGGGGGGGGGGTAATTGTTGTTGCTTCTTCATATTTTGCAATTATTTTTCTTTATTATATTGTATCTATTCATTGTCGATAGTATCAATTGCTCGCTTTTGTGATTTCCTTAGTTTATTTGTACAATAAATGTAGGTTATTTGTAGAGTAGTAATTGTTAGGGGTCCACTTGAGGCATGCTATGCTTACATGTACCTACCCGATGGCACTATCGTTAGTGAGAGCTATTTGTATTTTTTACTATTGTTAATGTCTTGTCAGGTTGCAAATTTGATTTTAATAGAACATTGACACTAATTGTAGTTTCTTTATTCATGCAGAGTTTAGTAAAATTTACCAGAACGTCCCCGACTACCGAAATTGACTAATTCAGTGAACGTGACGATAGTGCGTTGTTATGTGTGTGATCAGTTTGCTTGGGAACCAGATTAACTTCCTCACGTAGTAATGTAGCCTACACCTTACAGTATGTGGTGGATTGTGTTCTTTTATTTATAAATTATTATTTTACTTAAGCGTTGTTTCCACATAGCGATTTTGATTAGTTGTTTTGTCTTTTTACTGTGTTCGTATAAGTTTTGGTTTGTTTATTTTGCAAGTTTTACAGTGTGTTGAGTAAAGATGGGACTATGGATGAAGAAGTGCGGGAGAGGGTACAACAGGGGAAGAGGGTTGTAGGAATGCTGAAAGCAGTAACAAGAAATAGGGTGGTCAGTATGGAAGTGAAGAAGTCCTTGCATGACAGTGTGGTAATCCCGACACTGACTTACGTAAGCGAAGCATGGACGTTTGAGAAGAGACTCCGATCAAGAGTGAGAGCAGTGGAAATGAATTACTTAAGAAGTGCATGCGGAGTTACATGGAGGGATAGACAGACTAATGAAGAAGTAAGAAGGTGGTGTGGTGTGGAGGTAGATGTGCTGGAAAGTGTGAAAAGGAACAACTTGAGATGGTTCGGGCATACGGAACGTATGGAAAGCGAGAGAATGACTAAGAGGGTGTACGAGAGCGAGGTGGAGGGACAGAGAGGGAGAGGTAGACCGAAGGAGAGGTGGAAGGATGGAGGGCGGTGCTGGTTGGGGGGAGGGACGTCGACTGAATGGGGGCAGAGGTGCATGGGGGCGGTTCGTTCGTGGCCACCCCTTCGGAGATCACGGCATCAGGCAATAGATAGACATTATAATAATTAACATTCGGAATCCGAGAGGCCTCATACAAGTTCAGTTCAGTTGATCTGCGGGAAGTAATAGGCCTTTAAAACGGCGCCTCTCTTTTTTCTGTCTTTAGTTATATTCTTTGTGTCGTGCTTATTTCACTTCATTAGAACCATTTAAAAAATTATCTGTGTTCTTCTTTCTTCTGGCGTCTCCTTGATTTCCTTCTTAGTGATTGTATTCTCCTTCTTGGTTTCTTCTTTCTTGACGTGTGGATTTTATTTAACTTTAGTCTAACCTATTACCTACACTAATCTAGCTACAGCTGCATTGTTCCTATATATATTTGTCTCTTCCTCCAAAACCTGTATATATTTTTAGTCCTATGGATATTATTATTTCTGAATAAGAGTTTTTGATGTTGTTGTTCCCCAAGCTGCCTGGCCGAACAGCCCCAAGGCCCCGAGCAAGGCCATAACCGAGCGCCCCCACAATAAAGCCTGGGTGACCGAAGCCACTCCATGGCGGGGAGCTGCGGAGGGTGCAGAAACGCCCGGGAAACCAAAGCCCCACCCAAGGCCCTGTGCCCCTCAGCAATTATGAAGAGAAAGTTGAGGGGCAAAGAAAAAATTTGACGCTTTGGCTTCCAATCTTGGTAGATTGGGAGGTCCATCCACGGAGGAGACGCGGTCACTTGAGATCTAGAAAATGTATAAGTAAAGAGAACAGTCACAGTAAGCTATGGGTATGGCAGAGATCGCTCAGTTCTCACTCTGATAGACCAGCCCATCACCATCTAATAAGAGTTCACCTATTAACCTACTTCCTAGCCAAAATGTTGTGTCATGTTTATTTACAATGTTCTTCATTTCATATTTATTCATTCTTTTTAATTCACTGTATTTTATGTTTAGGTCTCTCAGGTACTGTATTGTTGTTTTTAACCCGTCGAGCCCCGGCTAGTTATTAACCCAGTGAGACCCAGCGTCGCACGTGATGCGTCGGCAGTGTTTGATCACCAACTCCCAGCGACGCATCACGTGCGTCCGACATATAAAAAACACTTACGTGGCTCGTAAGGTAGGAAATGGCGGGAGAATAGGAGGGGGAGGTACCGTAGTGTGTGTGGGAGCCGGGCCGGTAGGTGTGAGCGGGCCGAGACAGCCGCGCGGCTGGTGGTGGTGGGCTTAGTGGGGATACTTTACACCCTTAGTTCACCGCCATTTTGAACCTTCATTACTCCGGTCGTATGGGAGCTAGAGGCTTGAGATTTATGTGAGACACTCCTTAGGATGTATGCCGTACAATGCCATACTCAGTTTTCACCCTAGTGCTCCCGGGCGGGTGGTCATGCGGGGGAGACTAACTTTCGACCCCCCCCCCCCCCCCAAATGACCGAAATGATTTTTTTTGTTTTTATTCATTTCTCACCATTCTCTTCCATTAACAAATTTTTTGAGGCTCCCCCCCCCCCCCAAATAAAATGTCCGAGGTGATTTTTTTTTTTTCATTTCTCATTCTTGTCTTCCATTTTAGCAAACAAAAAAAAAGAAGTGAAAATGGCTTGGGACTGGGGTGAACAAAATATTATAACTAGCCGGGGCTCAACGGGTTAATAAATGTACCACCAGAACCCGGCCGGTTTTGAAAATAGTTTTTTATTCCAGAAACAATATCGAATGGGTTAGTAATGAAGGAAAAACCACGAAAAACCGATCAAAAAGCTCAAAAATGGTCCTACAGAGCCCCCGAAAACGGAGTTTACAAGAGTAAAAAATTGAAGGCAATTTCCCCAAAAAACATGTTTTTGCGCGCTCACGCGCACGCGGTTGGACTTTGAGAGTTTTCAACCATCGGCATGGGTGCGTGGGATACTTGCACAGTTCCCATACAAATCTGAGCCCTCTAGGTAGAGCCACTCTGAGCCTTACGACTGAGCTAACAGGGTGACTCGTCAGGCGAGTCGCTGGGGTTTGGCGTTACATACATAGGTGACTCGTCAGGCGCGTCGCTGGGGCTGGCCGGGTTAACTATTTATCTGTATTTATTACTTTTTTTGTTTATCGATGATTCGCTTCAATAGTTCATTTCCTCTGCTCTCTTTTATGTACTTAACCCGTTGAGTACCGTAGGATACAGAAATAAAAGTCCCCAGCAGTCCCAAGCACTGTGGCGAAAATGGCAGGAGAGACCACTTTTTCACCTCAAGAGATGAGGCAAGACTGGAGCTCTCACCTTTTCTCTCCCTCTTTTTTTTTTCCCCCTGCCCGGGCAACATTTTAAAATGACACCGCGGCAGATGGTCAGGAGCCCGGGTGTCATTTTAAAATCCGTAAGCTTGAAAGCCTAATAAGCGTGTTTTGAAAGCTGTGCGTCCGACGCATGTAAACAAAGCCTGTCTTTGCGACACCGCACCTCCGAAATCAAGGAGACGTCGGATCAATGTTGTTGTTGTATGGTATGACGAAATTAATGTCTGCAAAGCTCCGATATTGTCAACATCGTATCGAATCTCTCTCCACGGAAATCATCATCACAACTGAACCAGTTGACCTAGAGAGCTCTACTCAATGCCAGTTTACAGATTAGAAACCGCACTACTCGAAGAGATGTGTGGGAATTCTCTAGCAGTTAAAATAACAAAGATACGGGAAGCCTATTACAGACGTTTTTCGGCCAGATAGCCCGGATCTCAATAATGTCCTTAGGATGGCGAGCCCGGGTATGAAGGGTTAAAAAAAAAACACCTTGTAGGCCTACAGGCAGTTACAAGAAAAATACAATACTGACGGTTATAACCGTCGCTGGGACTGTGGAGTGACTTATCTATTGACGGCTATAGCCTAGTCGTCGCTGGGACTGGAGGGGTTACGGTACTTAACCTGGCCCTCCATTATTCTAGCTATCATTGAAGATGAACCTATCTCCCCTCTTGGGAGTCTCTGTTTGAGCATAGCTGGGTGCTCCTAAGATTTTGCGGTACACTTTATATTTCTATGTTGTTGTTGCTATTCCCCAGGCTGCCTGGCCGAACAGCCCCAAGGCCCCGAGCAAGGCCAAGGCCCCGAGCAAGGCCAAGGCCATAACCAAGCGCCTCCACAGAACCCTCCCTCCCTACCACAATAAAGCCTGGGTGACCGAAGCCACTCCATGGCGGGGAGCTGAGGAGGGTGCGGTAACTCCCGGGAAACTGGGAGGCCCAGGGCCTTGTGCCCCTCAGCAATTATGAAGAGAAAGTTGAGGGGCAAAGGAAAAATGTGACGCTTTGGCTTCCAATCTTGGGAGGTCAATCCACGGAAGAGACGCCGTCACTTGAGATCTAGAAAACATGTAAGTAAAAGGAACAGTCAGAGTAAGCTATGGGTATGGCAGAGATCGCTCAGTTCTCACTCTGATAGACCAGCCGATCACCACATGACTAGAACCCAATCCTCTCAGCATCAGCTAGGAAAGGCCCAAGAAAGCCGCCTTTGGCGGGGGGATAGCTCCCCTATTTCAACCCCGGCACCCGCCAACTTTTTATTTCTATTCTTTGTAGTGGTTCTATTTCTGTTTTATTATATCTTAGTACAGTGGTCCCTCTCATTTAGCGAATTCATTAGTCTAGCCAAACCATCGCCAAATGCGAATAGTACTTTAAATGGGAAAATTATCCATTAATCTTTAACGAGGCCAGAGTTCACCCTTTTGGGCCTTTTCAAACCACCCGCCATGCGCATCGTCGATCGCCGACACACTCGGCGCCGTCTGCTTACTCTATTTTTGCTAGAAGACATAGGCCTAGCCTATATATCTCCACAAAGAATTGACCTAACCTAGGTTACATGTATATCAGGCAGCAGAATTCAGTGTTATCTTGTGAATAGTCTTATTGATAAGGAATAACCACATAACCTTAGCAACAAGTTCCTAAGTCACTAGTTAGCCAGACCAAAAAATGGTCTAACCTAGCTTAGATATATATCAGGAGGCATAAATCACTTTTACCTTGTGAATGGTGAAGACTAGAATTTTCCATATCAACTGTTTTTCGATTGAGCAAAATAATTAAATTGGTTTTGGATCCGTGGTCACTTCTTTGATTAATTATATTTATCGATTGGGCCCCTGAGTCAGCTGATGCGCGCGTGTGTGTTTGTGTGTCGCAGACTGTTCGGCACAATAAACAAAGCAAAACACAAGAGATATGAGGTTCACAAATCGGTTTGGTCAAGATTACTCTGTTAACCCTTCCTCCCCGGGCTGTCTTACCCAATGACGGTCGCCCCTACCCGGGCGAAATGGCTGAAAAATGTCTAGGCCTAGGCTACCGTATTTATGTTTATTTTCACTGCTAGAACTTTCCCACTCATCTATAATCGTAGTGCGGTTTTCAATCTGTATTTTGGCATTGAGTAGAGCTCTGAAAGTCAACTGGTTCAGTTGTGATGACGATTTCAGTGGAGCCAATAATGCAGAGATGTTGCCAATATGGGGCTTTTCAGACACTAATTTCGTCATGACGTCAGAACAATAACATTGAGGAGTCTTCTTCTTGTTTTCGGAGGTGCGGTGACGAACGCTTGGGTTTGTTGACATACGTCGTATGCACGGCGTTCAGACCAAGCTTAATTAGGCTATTAAGCTCATGCCTTAGATAAGGCATACCGGGTAGCGGCCCTTCTTTCGTGCTGTCCTTACCTAAGGCAGACCAGGTAGGAAGGGTTAATATACGTTTATGAAATATACCTGGGATATTCTCGCTATCCAAGCAGCTCAGTTAGGGTTTTGTGAGTAGGCCTAAGCCTATCTATAGCCTAGCCTCGGCCTAAGAGTAACTCTCAATACGGCGCTCTACTGTAGCCTACATGAAACATTAACAGCAATAGAAAAGACAATAGATAATAGATAACAGATTTTATTTACCATGAATTATTTAGAGTTAGGCCTGGTGAGACTAGCTTGCGGGCGGCGCATTCTGGGCCGACGCCATTCCGTGACGTCAGCATTCTCGCCAAAGTGCATTTGAAGCGACAAATTCGGATTCTGGTACCATATCCAACCTATCGCCAATACTGTGTTTCGCCAAGCTGAAATCCGCTAAACGCGAGGGACCACTGTACGCTGGCACCGTAGAGTATAGAAGGCAGGGCTACGTTCTTCCAGAAGGATTTTCCTGAGGATATTATGACAACTTTGTGCTATTACTGGGTAGGTTAGGTTTGCCAGCTGTCTAGCCTTTTTTAGCACATATTCTTATTGTGTCTTAAAACAGTTTTGGGTATTGTTTATTTTCAGCCCTAGATACTTTAATTCGCTTGAGATTTCAATGTCTCCTATTTTCTCGGGTTTATCTTTCATATTGAATATTATTACTTTAACTTTTATCTTTGTTTATTCTCAAGCCACAAGCGTTACCAATATTTATCAGATTTTCTATCGCTCTCTCCGATTCTTCAATTGTATGGGTTAGTATTAGGCCATTGTTGGCAAAAAAAAAAAAAGTACAACTAGTTTGAGAACGCTATCAAAACCATCTCCATTTTCTTCCATTGATTTTATTATATTGTACTGTACGTTACTATTTTGAAGTGTTGTCGAAGCTATGCACCCTTGTTTTTTAGATTTCTATTTTCTTATCGTTTTTTTTTTTAGCTGGATTTCAGTTTTGTCTTTGGTATAAATGTTTGTGACAAGGTTGATTACATTTGGATAGATATTAGTTTTTCATGGCTTTAACCCTCGTGGCCCGGGCAGGTCCTCCTAAGGACGGAGGTCGTATCTGGGTGATCTGGCCGAAAAACGTCTAGGCCTAGGCTACCGTTTTTTTTTTTTTTTAACTGCTAGAAATTTCCCACGCATCCCTAAACGTAGTGCGGTTTCCAATATGTAGACTGGCGTTGAGTAGAGCTCTCTAAGTCAACTGTTTCAGTTTGGCGGGTGCCCAACCCCAAAAGGAGTTGAAATAGGGGAGCTATCCCCCCGCCAAAGGCGGCTTTCTAGGGCCTTTCCTAGCTGATGCTGAGAGGATTGGGTTCTAGTCATGTGGTGATGGGCTGGTCTATCCGAGTGAGAACTGAGCGATCTCTGCCATACCCATAGCTTACTCTCACTGTTCCTTTTACTTATATATCTTCTAGATCTCAAGTGGCGGCGTCTTTTCCATGGATTGACCTCCCTACTGCCAACCTAGAAGTTGGCAGATTGGGAGCCAAAGTGTCACATTTTTCCCTTACCCCTCAACTTTCCCTTCATAATTGCTGAGAGGCACAGGGCCTTGGGTGGAGCTTTGGTTTCCCGGGCGTTTCCGCACCCTCCTCAGCTCCCTGCCTTGGAATGGCTTCGGTCACCCGGGCTTTGTTAGTGGTAAGCAAGGAGGATTTTGTGGGGGCGCTCATTTATGGCCTTGGCCTTGCTCGAGACCTTGGGGCTGTTTGGCCAGACAGCCTGGGGAACAACAACAACAACTGGTTCAGTTGTGATGACGATTTCCGTGGAGCGAATTTTTCCGCGATGTTGACAATATCGGAGCTTTTCAGACACTAATTTCGTCTGACGTCACAACAATAACATTGATCCAACGTCTCCTTATTGTTTTCGGAGGTGCGGTGACGCAACAATCGGCTTTGTTTACATGCGTCGGACGCACAGCGTTCAGACCAAGCTGAATAGGCTTTCAAGCTTACAGATTTTAACAGGACACCCGGGTTCCTGCCCATCTGCTGCGGTGTCCCTATAAAATGCTAACCGGGCAGGAAGGGTTAATTAGGTAACTTCTCTTAACGGAGTCGTATGCCTTGCTGAAATAGATAGATATTACTATTAATGATTTTCTGATGTCGAACCATACAATATTTTAATATAAATAAGTTATTTTCTATTCTACCGCCTTCGGTGTAGCCGCTTTGCAACTCTAAAACTTCCCCACTTTCAACCAGGTGTCTCTCTATTGGGTCTTTTACTACAATTTGCATGAACATTTTGTACGATATGTACGGTGAGGCAAAATACGCGGTTAAAATCATCATAACACGGCAACCACGCGTCGTAGCCATGTCATCTCAACGGAATTCTACAGACAACAAAACGTTCTACAATTTGCAAAAAACAAAAAACAAAATTACTGCTCTAGATGATCTCAATCAGTAGCTACTGAATTATGAAGTTTGCCTGTACCAAAAGGGCCCCGGACACAGCGATCGGGATCATATGAAGCCCCCCGGATTTCGTGGGTTAACCCTCTGCCTGCGGGCCCTTTAACCCTCCAGCCCCGGCTATGTATTCCATAGCGAAACCCGGGGGTTTTGGCCGAAAAACGTCTACGCCTAGGCTACCGTATCTTTGTTATTCTGACTGCTTCCGCATTCCCGCGCATCCCCAAGCGTAGATGTGTTTCGTACCTGTAGAATGGCGTTAAGTAGAGCTCTCCAAGTCAACTGGTTCAGTTGTGATGACGATTTCCGTGGAGATAACTTTGTGGCAAAATCAGCCACTTTACACTACTTTTCACTACTTAACAATAACATACAGGCACACACGAACAAGCGAAGCTCTCCTTCTTGTGGTCGGAGATGCGCGGCGTCGGTCCAGCCGACTGTTGTTTACATGCGTCGGACGGAAGCCTCGCACACCAAGCTTACAGGCTTTCAAGCTGCCGGAGCCTCAGCTCCCTTCCGGGTTCTGCGGGGGTGTTTTTTATGGATGCCTCAGAGCCCAACCGGGTCTGAGGGGTTAAATACTCCCGCCAAGCCCGAACCCGGGTAAAATATAGAATTCTCGGGAATTTGCCGCAATTTTTTATACAGAAAAAAATTGCCTAACCTAGCTTATATATATATCCAGCGGCAGTTTTTGGTGTTGTCTTGCTTTTGGTGAAAACTAGAAGTCTTTAGACCAAGTAAAATAAAGGTAAATCATAGAAATAAAGGTAAATTAGGTATACAGAAAAGAAGTAAATTGAGAGTATATTACACAAACTGTAGGAGTCTATGTAACAAAATGAACGAACTTAGAGCCCTTGTTAGCAAAGAAAATATAGACATAATAGCGCTAACTGAAACGTGGATTAACACAGAAACCAGGCATTTTTTAGCAGAATTTGATATACCAGGATATAGTTTGTTTAAATATGACCGAACAAGTAAGAGGGGTGGCGGTATAGCAATGTTTGTCAGGAGTACATTAAAAAGCTGTATTAAATCAGGTATTAGACTAAATAACGATAATGAAAGTGTTTGGGTAAAGGTTAACGAAGGTAGTGAGACCATAGTTATTGGAGTTATGTATAGACCGCCAAATATGAGTAGAAATGACGGAACGTCATTATGGGAGGAAATTAAAATGGCATCAAGATTTAGCAATGTGTGCATTATGGGAGATTTTAATTTTCCGAATATAGATTGGCAGCATCAAATAGGAGACTCTGATTCTGAGGAATTTATAGAGGTAGTACAAGATAGTTTTTTATTTCAATTCATAGATACGCCGACTAGAGGTAATAATATTCCCGATTTAGTTTTCGGTAACAATGAACATATGGTAAATAATGTAGAGATAGGGGACCACCTAGGAAATAGTGACCACAATTCTGTGTATTTTAATATACAATGGAAAGGTAATACCAGAGAGAATACAACATTAATACCTGACTTCAGAAAAGCCAATTATGGTGGGTTAAGAAGAGCCCTATTAGCTGACCCTATGGTCAAAAAATTAAGTCGATCCAGGTGTCAAAATGAGTGTACCCCTTCTCAGGCACCTGTCATCTTAAGTCAGGAAGAGACGTCAACCTTGGTAGATACATACGATAATTTTATCGAGTCAGTATTCAATGCACAAAATAAATACATCCCCAAAAGAAAATTTAGATCAACACAGAACCAAGCCAAATGGATGAATAATAGACTATTAGATCTTCTAGGACAAAAGAGAGGAATATATAGAAAAATTAGGAAAGGCGAAATTCACCTACTTGCTTACTATCAGAATCTATCAAGACAGGTAAAAAAGGATATTAGGAAAGAAAAAAGAAATTATGAAATTTGTTGATATAGGTTAAGTGCACACACAACATATATACAGAGTGTACACATGCCTTAATCATATTGCAACATACACACATGTACTTTCAGGGCAATACTATCATTGTTTAATATCCCATGATAATATACCTTACTCTGTAGTATCGGCAGCGTTGCACCAAATATATCCGGCACCGCTGCACATGTTTTCATCAGTAACATCCGGTCGGCACTCAGCATAGCAGTGCCACCCCAGCTCTGTATATCTTTGGCTAATAAGAACCTATAAACTTATCTCTGGACTTTTATTCTACATCCTTGTGCAAGAAAGGATTATCAAGGTTGTTGTAGCTCTACATGACAACCATACAAAATTAAGGTTGCTAATGACTCAAAAAATAATCCTAAAGCTTTTTACCAACTATATAAATCCAAGGTTAGAGATATAATTGGTCCCCTTAAAACTTCGATAGGAGAAATGACAGAAAATGATTTAGAAATGTGCAGTACATTAAATAGTCAATTTCTTTCCGTTTTCACTAATGAAAATTTGGCACAGTTTCCAGAAGTCCGTAAGGTATATAGCGATAGTATAGAAAATAAGTTAAGTACGATTACTATAAGTAGAAATGATGTGCTTAAGGAAATTGACAGACTGAAACCTCATAAATCGCCTGGTCCTGATGAGGTATATGCTAGAGTATTAAAAGAATGTAGGGATGAGTTAAGTTACCCATTAACATTTTATTTAACAAGTCATTGGAGACAGGTATAGTTCCAGAAGCTTGGAAACTTGCAAACGTAGTTCCGATCTTCAAAAAAGGTGACAAATCAATAGCATCCAATTACCGTCCCATTAGTCTTACATCAATCGTAGGAAAGCTACTAGAGTCAATTATTGCTAGTAAAATTAGAAACCACTTAGATACATTTAATTTAATAAATTCTTCTCAGCATGGATTCACTCAGGGACGTTCTTGCCTTACTAATTTGCTTAGTTTTTTCTCAGAGGTATATGAAGCAGTAGATAATGACAAGTCATATGATATAATATATTTAGATTTCAGTAAAGCTTTCGACAGAGTCCCCCATGAGAGATTGATGAGAAAGGTTGAGGCGCATGGAATAGGTGGGGCGTTGTTGGGATGGATTAGGTCATGGCTAATTGGTAGGAAGCAGAGAGTCAGCATAAATGGTACGAAGTCAGAATGGGGAGCAGTCAAAAGTGGTGTCCCCCAGGGATCTGTATTAGGTCCTCTGTTGTTTGTTATATACATAAATGACCTTGATTTAGGTATAACTAGTAGGATAAGTAAATTTGCAGACGATACCAAAATGGAGAGAACAATTGATTCAGATAGAGATATAGAGTGCCTCCAAAGGGATCTAGATACCTTACACGAATGGTCAGTAAATTGGCAGATGAAGTTTAACATTGACAAATGCAAGGTATTAAAGATAGGGAAGATGCATACAAATGTTAAATATAAACTAGCTAATATGGAATTAGAAAACTCGAATTGTGAGAAAGATCTAGGTGTGTTTGTTAGCAATGATTTGAAGCCTAGACAACAGTGTATAAGCGTTCGAAACAAGGCAAACAGGATTCTCGGGTTCATCTCTAGGAGTGTGAGTAACAGAACTGCTGATGTTATCTTAAAACTGTACTTGTCATTAGTGAGACCCCATATGGATTATGCTGTTCAATTTTGGTGTCCTTATTACAGAATGGACATAGATTCATTGGAGAGAGTACAACGTAGAATGACAAAAATGATCCATAATATTAGAAATCTTCCGTATAAAGAAAGGTTGAAGAAATTAGGCTTACATTCGTTAGAGAGACGCAGAGTTAGAGGGGATATGATAGAGGTGTTCAAGTGGGTTAGTGGGATTAACAAAGGGGACATGACAAATGTACTAAAGCTCAGTGATGGCGAAAGAACTCGTACCAATGGTTTCAAATTAGATAAATTTCGTTTCAGAAAAGATATAGGCAAATATTGGTTTGGTAACAGAGTTGTAGATGGGTGGAATGGACTACCAAGTGCTATAGTGGGATTAAAAACGATAGGGAGCTTTAAGATAAAATTGGATAAGCATATGGACGAGAAGGGTTGGGTGTGAAGGGGGATCAGCAGGGTTGGGCCAATCAGCGCTCTGCAGACCCCGTAATCCTGCGTTAAATCTCTAACCGTTTTGGTAAGATGATCCTCAGGGTATTAGAGTGTCCAGCCTATAATTGGGCTTTGTAATTGGGGTTGTGTGGGACAGGGATCTGCCTTGCTTAGGCCAATCGGCTTTCTGCAGACTCCCATTTTCTTATGTTCTTAAGTGGTTCAGTTTTTATGATAAAAATATCTAGGTCAGTAAGCAGGACGAAAGGCGAGAATTCACTGTTTACTCCAGAATTTCGTCATTTACCGATACTCATATCTCTGCAAATAAATGGCTTAACCAAGTTGTTATGTATACCAAAGGTAGATATGGTCGTTGCCGTGCGATGGGTGCAGACTAGAACACTCTACATTGTGTAGTTATTATGTGAGGTGAGAAATAAGACGGCAAGTGAGGCAGGAATTCCGACCTTCATCCGAATGCAGCGCCGCCGACCGCGGCTACGGTCTGTTTATATTCGTTCAACAATTTATTATTGATTATGGATTATTTATTATATATTATGTAATAATATTGATTTTTATATCAGAGTGAGAATTGAGCAATCTCTGACATACCCATAGCTTACTCTGACTGTTCCTTTTACTTATATATTTTCTAGATCTCAAGTGACGGCGTCTCTTCCGTGGATTGACCTCCCAATCTACCAAGATTGGAAGCCAAAACACCACATTTTTCCTTTGCCCCTCAACTTTCTCTTCATAACTGCTGAGGGGCACAGGGCCCTGGGTGGGGCTTTGGTTTCCCGGGCGTTTCCGCACCCTCCTCAGCTCCCCGCCATGGAGTGGCTTTGGTCACCCAGGCTTATTGTGGTTGGCAGGGAGGGTTCTGTGGGGGCGCTCGGTTATGGCCTTGGCCTTGCTCGGGGCCTTGGGGCTGTTCGGCCAGGCAGCTTGGGGAACAACAACAACAACAACCATTGTAACCATTCCTAAGTCACTGTCGTCTGCTTTCATGCATGGTTTGGGACTAAGGAAAATCAATACAGTAAGATCTCACATAAAACGATTATTAGGTGCCAAAAAAAAACGTGTTAGATCCAGATTCGTTAGACGTAAATACATAAACTAATGGGAAAAATGCTAATTGGTGTAACATTTTGGCCAAATCCCCATTTTTCACCCATTTTTGCCCTTCCGAGTATTATGAGACATAAAATAAATACAAATCATGTAATATATTAATTATTAGAAGAATTAATAATAAACCAATTTATGAGTGAATAATGAGGTGTGTAGGTTAGACGATGTCTAAGATATCCGAGGCAGGGAGGCTAGGCTACCGAGAAGCGCCGCGCACCTCCTCCCTCTCTCTCCGTGAAGGCTTAGCCCTCTTCAATGTTACAGGTTTCCATTCTCTGCACTCCCACCTCCAGTACCTGAGGCTTGGCTTAACACACCGCCAGACAATTGTTAGATGGGACAGAAATTCGAAAGGCAGAACAAACGGTTGGAGCTAGACAGGCAATTTAGAACACGCATCGTGTATGGCGTGAACTGAGATAGCAGGGTTACCAAATACAGTCCGCTAGGCGCTAGATAGTAAATAAATGCTGAAAATCGCTAGAATAATGCCACAATCTCCAAAATATTACTAACAAAATGCCGAAATCCTCAAGAATATCGCTAGAATTCATGTTTGTTAGATGTAGCCTACAAATTTGCCTCTAGATCAAAGTAAATATATCCAGATCTAGTGGGAAAGTAGCTAAATTGGCAACACTAGACGATAGTGGCGGGGAGGGAGATGGGGAGGGAGGGAGGGACGCCAGGAAGCGTTAAACATTCAGCGATCGGCGGGAAATTTGCAAATTTGATCCCGGGCACCCAAAATAATTGCCGTTAGATAGGAATTTTGGATAGTTAGTTACGAGATTTGGAGTAAGGGGTCGGGCGCAAGTTGGACTAGATAATAGTCCATCAGGCGCCTGGCCCAGGGAGACGATTAATATGAAGGGTGTGCCTGGAAGTGTGGTGGGAGGGCTTGTGGCTTTGGCTCCGCTGCATGTCTGCCTGCCGAGATCGGAACCTCTCCGGGTGGTCGGGGGCCGGGGGAGTGCTGGAGCGACCTTGGTAACCCTGGTCTCTGGGTCTTCTCCTGGGTGACCTGGATGTGTGAGAGTTTGTGTTTTTTCTATCTATCTATCTATTGCCTGACGCCGTGATCCCCGAAGGGGTGGCCACGAACGAACCGCCCCCATGCACCTCTGTCCCCAGTCAGTCGACGCCCCTCCCCCCAACCAGCACCAACTTCGTTCATGTACTTCCTCACTCCATCCTTCCACCTCATATTCGGTCTACCTCTCCCCCTCTGTCCCTCCACCTCGCTCTCATACACCCTCTTAGTCATTCTCTCGCTTTCCATACGTTCCATATGGCCGAACCATCTCAAGTTGTTCCTTTTCACACTTTCCAGCACATCTACCTCCACACCACACCTCCTTCTTACTTCCTCATTAGTCTGTCTATCCCTCCATGTAACTCCGCACGCACTCCTTAAGTAATTCATTTCCACTGCTCTCACTCTTGGTCTGAGTCTCTCAACCAACGTCCATGCTTCGCTTCCGTAAGTCAGTGTCGGGATTACCACACTGTCATGCAAGGACTTCTTCACTTCCATACTGACCACCCTATTTCTTGTTACTGCTTTTAGCGTTCCTACAACCCTCTTCCCCTGTTGTACCCTCTCCCGCACCTCTTCATCCATAGTCCCATCTTTACTCAACACACTGCCCAGATACTTAAAAGAGTTGACGATCTCCATAGCCTGACCGTTCAGCTTCACCTCACACTCTGTGACTTCACCCCTTTCGAAGACCATAACCTTGCTCTTCCCCGTATTTACCTTCAAATTCCGTTTTTCGCACACTGTTCCAAACTCATTTACCAGACCCTGCAACTCCCATTCATTATCACTCATCAGAACTGTATCATCCGCAAACAGCAGTATAGGTAGCTTCCACTCAATTCCCTCCCTTTTCAGCGATACACCAACATCCACTGCTCTTGATAGTATTTCTTTCATAACTCCATCCATATATACAGTAAACAACCACGGGGACATCACACACCCCTGTTTCAAACCAACATTCAGGTCAAAGAACTCGCTCTGCTCACTCTCCACACGTACTGCCGCCTTTGCACCCTCATACATGCTCTTCACTGCTTTCAGCAACTTGCCCTCTACTTTGTGTTTTTTGTCTGTGTTTATTGTTTATTTTTTGTTTTATGTTGTTTGTGTTTTCCCTGTTCTTGCTCTGTCTTGAGTCGGCTACCCCCAAAATGGGGATTGGGCCTGAGCATATAGATAGATAGATAGATAGATAGTTACGACATCGGGTAGGGCTCCAAATAGGTCGTTAGATGCAAATTCGTTAGATCAAAATGCGTTGGATGCAAGATTCCACTGTACAAGCTTACATAAGGCTTGCTTACAAGCTTGAATACTGTAGCGTATTAACATCCCCATACAAAGCAGGTGAAATAAATGACGTAGAGAGTGTACAAAGAAATTTCACTTTGCATATAAGTTCGATAAAACATCTACACTATTGGGAGCGTTTAAGAGCACTGAATCTGTACTCACTGGAACGTAGAAGAGAACGTTACCTAATAATATACACATGGAAAATCGCAGAGGGTTTAGTACCAAACCTACATACTCCGATAGTCATGAAATTCAGTGATAGGAGAGGCTGGGAATGCGAAATCCCCCGGATGAATAACAGGGGTGCTATGGGCTCTCTGCGAGAGGGCTGGTTATCACACAGAGGCCCACGTCTCTTCAACAAACTCCCACGGCGAGTAAGAGACATGAGGGACATCTCGTTAGACAACTTCAAGAGAGCCCTAGATGTCGAACTGCAAAAAGTGCCAGACGAGCCCATCCTCGCAAGGGAACGAGCTGTCGCTTCAAACAGTCTACTGCACCAAATCACCACCCATAACGAGGGGCGTCGCGCTCCTTGGTGCCGCTAGAGGAGCAGCGAACACATCCAAAGGTATCTAAAGGTAAGCAGAGTCAGCGGACTGGCTGGCTGCGTGTTCTTCTTGTTGTTAGTTATACGGACGACCCGCCAAGACAACATAACTTTCTCTAGTGCGGTTTTAATTGGTTTTAAGCCTTAGATTAACCCATAGGTGCCTCAGAGCCCATCCTAGTCTCATAGTGGCAATAGCTAATGGCCTCCTGAGCACACATCCGAGTCTGGAGGGTTAAACCTATTCCTACCACTATAAGTCTACTACTTAATCTATGGTACATTTATCTCACAATCTTCTTTGTCTAACATCTTATGGACAGTATTTGTATTAGTGACCCTATCAAGAGATAAATTACATAGTAACAATCTAGGATATCACCCAACTTGGACTAGATACAATAAAGTATATATCAGTGTCCTTGATCATACATACCTGTGAGCCTTGCGGTTCTGGTTGTGATTGGTGTGGTTCTTTGACTTCGCCATCTCTGCCTGGAAGGAATAACACAAAATTACTAAAGAGCAATAATTTTAATATTTAAAATGCATCAGAGGGTTCACAATGTAGATTCACTGTTCAGCATTGATTATCTTGCAGCACAGTAGTATTCAGGCAAGCGAATAAAACTACTCAAAGCCACTTCTAAAACTGAGTCACTCGATTTCAGTCTACTGTATATTATCAGATATGCAAAGTTATACGGTATATTCTTTATATGACTGTGTAAACTATAATATTATCAAAACAATGTACAGTACATGTATCTATATCTAATAGTACTGGCAATAGATCTGGGCATGGTTCTGATTATTAATAACAAAAAATCATAATTCAAGGCAGTGATTACGTAATCATAATCAAATAAACAATTTCTTGGAAACTGATGTTCATAATCTAATAAAAATTTAACATTAGTGATAATCATAAGATAATTTACTAGTAATAATCAATGATTAACATATGAATGACTAAGAGAGTGTACGAGACCGAGGTGGAAGGACAGAGAGGGAGAGGTAAACCGAATATGAAGTGGAAGGATGGAGTGAAGTAGTATATGAGTGAAGGCGGTGCTGGATGGGAGGAGGGGCGTCGACTGACTGGTGACAGAGGTGCATGGGGGCGTTTCGTTCGTGGCCACCCCTTCGGGGATCACGGCCTTCGGCAATATATAAATAGAAAATATGATTATTGTGATTATTTTTTGATGTTAAGATAACAATACCATGCATCATACAATTTCCCCTTGATATTGTCTTCGTCTACATTCAGTGGTGATACGTTGTTTAACCCTTGGGATCCGGGAGGCCTCATATGAGGCAAAACGTATTATGGTTCGGAGTCCGGGAGGCCTCATATGAGGCAAAATTAAAATCAAAGCGTTCAAATTGCGCGGGCGGATTTTTTTTTGTGCGCGGGCGACTGCAGCGCCACCAAGCACAAACTACCAGGCAGCATCAGTTCTTATCTCGCACCCAAGATGGCTGGAGTTAACCTAAAGAAAATCGCTGTGTCCGAATCGACGCCCGCCGCCGCGACCCGTAAGCCTACGAAAGGCAAAGCTAAAACGACCAAGAAAACGTTGCTAAGTCCCGGTGGTGTTGCCCGTGTGTTACAAGAGTTAAGTGATCATGACCTTAGTGAGACCGAGTGATTTTGACGAGGAGCATGTGGTTAGTGAAGATGTTGATGAAGTGGAAGATGGCGAAGAATTCCAGGGCTTTCATAACACTGATGATGACGATAGTGATGATGATATTGATGACAATGTTGGATACGGTGAACATCATCAAGGTGATGAAAGTGTGGGTGAAATGGGAAGTGTCCTACCCGCATCACGTGAACGTGACCCGGCGCGCACGCTTGCGACCCCGACGTCGGCTGTGGGGACTCCTTCCCCGGCAAAAATAGCCAGTTACTTTTATAGGAGAGCTGTGCTAGATAGTGCAAGAAAGCAGGCACGGGAGGTGGCCGAAAGGGAAAGAGGTGTAGATGCTGATAGTGAGAATGAGAGTGAAGAGTTGAGCGTGGGTAGGCCTATTCCTTTGTCACCCGCGGCTGGTGCGTCATTGACCCCGCATGACCCACAGCCATCAACAAGTGGTGCAAGTGGTGCGGTATTGAACCCGCATGACCCACAGCCATCAACAAGTGGTGCAAGTGGTCAACGCACTTCCAGAAGGGCCTTCTTCATGGCCACAGGGGGGGGGGGGGGGGGGGGGGACACAAAGCAGCACCTCAGACCCTAAGCTGCCCCTAAAACGCTCTCGTCGTCACCTCAAAACTTCAGAGCCAACTAGCTCACCTTCACCACCCACTAGCCGCCCACGCCAGCAGTCGCCACCTGATCCCATCTATGACCCAGAAGATAGCCACGAATATGGCCGCCCTTCAAGATATATGGACGACCACAGTGCAGATTCTGGTGATGATAATCATGACCTGCCAGACGACCCTGTTGTGGACGAAGCGGAGTGGGTGGACGACCCAGCACCCCGCCGTGGCCCTGGACGTCCCCGTGCTCGGGGTGGCAGTGCCCTTGGACGTGGACATGGCCGTGGCCAGGGGCCCTGCTGGTCAGCGTGGGCGTGGCCGTGGCCAGGCCGCCCCTGCTGCTGCCCATCCCCGTGCCCGTGCCAGGCATGCTGATGTCTGGACGTGGGAGGATGGAGCCACCTTTCAGCCACAAGATGCCACATTCGATGACGCCCAAAATGCCGCAGGGCATCCATCTTTCCCTGGGGGACCCAACTCAACACCTGCCGAGCTTTTCAAAGCCTTTTTCGACAATGAGGTCATGTCATATGTTGTCGATGAGACCAATAAGCAGAAGGCCCTCAGTGACCACCTCAGCGGCAAGACCCATAGTTCCCACATGAAGGCCTGGAAGCCTGTCACCATTGCCCAAATGTATGTGTTCATAGCACTGACCATGCTCATGGCACATGTGAAGAAGCATCGGCTGGCAGACTACTGGATCACAGGCGACATAATTGCCACACCTGCTTTTGGCAAACTTATGTCCCGGGACCGCTAATTCGCCATACTTGGTAGCCTGGACTTCGTTACCAACACCAATGTACACCAAACAGACTGCCTGTGGAAGATAAGGGGATTCTACGACCTGATGAAGGCCAAGTTTTCCACATTCTTGAAGCCTTTTCTAAAGGTTGTGATCGACGAGTCTCTTGTGCTGTTCCGGGGGAACCTTCACTTCCGGCAGTACATACCATCCAAGAGACATCGATTCGGCATCAAGCTCTTCGCCCTCTGTGACTGGAAGACGGGTTATGTGCTGGGCTTCATTGTCTACAGTGGGAATGAGGGTGAGGTTCTTGCAGATCAAGAAATAGGGTTCGGTGGAGCAGTGGTGAAGGCGATGGATCGCTACTTCAACAAGAACCACATACTCTACACGGACAACTATTACACGTCCCCCATCCTCACCAAGTACCTGAACAAGCAGCAAACCCAGACTGTGGGCACAGTACGGGGGACGAGGAGGAACATGCCGGAATTCCCCAAAAAGACCAAGAAGGACATATCTTCCTCAAGCAACATGGTCCGATGCTGGCAATCCATTGGCACAACCAAAGGAAGGTCAACATGATCAGCACCATCCACAAGGGCAACCTGGTTGACTCTGGCAAAGTCAACCACAGGACCAGGGAGCCCATCATGAAGCCAGACGCAGTTATGGACTACAACATAAACATGCGTCTGGTTGACAAGTCAGACATGCAGGTCGGCTTCATCGACTGCCTGCGGACCTCCTGCAGGTGGTATAAGAAGTTCTTCCTGCACATATTGATGTGTCTGTGCTCAACTCGTACAACCTGTACAAGCTGATGAACCCCACAATACCCAGGAAGTACACCAACCTTCTGAGATTCCAGAAACAGCTCATTCTGGATCTCATTGGGGAATATGCCGTGCCTGATGATGCCCCACGAGCTCAACATATGCCAGGAGCTGTCACCATGGACCGCACATACGCTTCCGAACACCACAGGAAGCACAGGATCGTCGCCCTTCCAGTAGCTGCTGGTCGCAAGACCCAGAAACGGTGCCATGTCTGCAGCCACACCACCCGAAGACCCCAGACAACCACCAAAACCTTGTATCAGTGCCAGGAATGTCAAGTAGCACTGTGCATCACGCCTTGCCACGATGATTTCCACATCCTGGTAAACTTCTAAGTGGCACTGACCCTGAGAACACTAGTGAAAGTGACACTAAAACAATAAAACACTATGTGCAAGTGAAAGAGACACTATTCTATAATTATTATAAGTGAAAGTGACACTAAAAACAATATAACAATATGTCTACGTGAAAGAAACAACCAAATGAAATAATTACAAGTGTCAAAGACGATACCGTACGGTACGGTACTGTACGCTTGCGTAGCCTAGCCTCTAAACCTAGTAAGTGAAAGTGACACAAAATGTATAATAAGTAATAATAACTCAATAATGACAGTGAGTGACAATAATTCATAACAAGAAGAGTAATAAAAGTGAAAGTGACTCAATACTATTACAATAACAGTGAAAGTGACACAATAATATTACAATAACAGTGAAAGCGCCAAAAATATGTTATACAGTATTAAGTTTCATATAACTCAAATAATGGTTGAACAAGTAATAAATTACACAATAATACCACATTATCTCCATAAAAACCTAATATCGTGTACCGGTACAAAAGCCACGGGAGCGACGAGTGACTTAGTGCGTGCTAGCCAGGGCCGCGGCGAAGCGTTCAGACACAGGCAAAAATACGTGGGAAATTACCTCCATTCCCATCATCATATCTCGGCAACCACTTGTCGTAGCGATGTCAACTCAATGCCATTCTACAGACGAAGGTTGGTTCTACACTATGCAATTTAGTTGACTGCTCTAGGTGGTCTCAATCAGTAGATATCGAATTGTGAAGTTAGCCATTTTTCAGGAATACCCCCGGACACGACGATCGCCTCATATGAGAGCCCCCCGGATCCGGAGGGTTAAGTATTTGATGATGTTTTATAATGGCTATAGGCCTAGTCTTTCAAATTTATGAAGAGCCCTCACTGCCTATGGATTGACAACTGGTCTGCCCTGCCCCAAAACTTATCAGGCGTAATTTGATTGCGGGAAACTACATAAGGCCATGCGGCCCACATGAGGCAGCTCCCATTCACACCCAGCCCACTGTCCAGATCATCCATATGAGTATCCAACTTACGCTTAAAGCTCTCAACTGTTCCTGAGCTAATCACTGATCTGAGCAGTCCATTCCACATGTTAACAACTCTATTCTCAAACCAGTGCTTTCCTATATATCTTTCCTAAATCTAGTCTTATCTAACTTAAAACCATTAGAGCGGGTTATGTCGCCGTTCTTTAGCTTTAATACCTCATCTATATCGCCCTTATTCATACATTTTATCCATTTAAATACCCCTATCATGTCTCCCCTACATCTTCCGTCTTTCTAGCGAGTGCAAGCCTAAGGCTTTCAACCTCTCCTCATACGATAAGTTTCTAGGGTAAGACCGATAAAAGTAGTGTCAAGGAAAGTACCGGTTTTCATTTCACATTACTGTACGCATATAAAAACTTTCTGTATACAACTTTCATTGGTATATTAGTAGAGAGCACACTCTATATTCATAAGTCACTTAACCCTCCAGCCCCGGCTATGTATTATATATATATTCCTCGAAACCCGGGTGTTTTGGCCGAAAAACGTCTAGGCTAGGCTACCGTATATTCGTTAATCAGACTGCTTCCCGCATTCCCGCGCATCCCCAAGCGTAGCTGTGTTATTTACCTGTAGAATGGCATTAAGTAGAGCTCTCTAAGTCAACTGGTTGAGCAGTGATGATGATTTCATTGGAGATAACTTTATGGCCAAAACAGCCACTTTACACTACTTTTCGATACTTCACAACAACATACAGGCACACACGAACAAGCGACGCTCTCCTTCTTGTGGCCGGAGATGCGGGGCGTCGGTCCAGCCGGCTGTTGTTTACATGCGTCGGACCGACGCCTCGCACACGAAGCTCACAGGCTTTCAACCACTGGGCGTTCAAGAGGCCTTCCGGGTACCTGTTATATGCTTTTTTATGGGCGTTCAAGAGCCCTTCCGTGGTGAGAGGGTTAAAACACTAAAATCGGCTTACGGCATCCATGTAATAACATGACACTTCGTGAAGTTGGCGCGAAATGGCGAATTTAGCGGTGGATAGAAATGAGTGGCTTCGTTCCGCCTCGCGGTACCACCCTTAAAACGTTGGTTATTTAACTCCTATCTTTCCTTAAACACCTACATATGATTCAGAATTTCAGCTTTGCATATAATGATATAAGACATAAGAACATAAGAAAATGGAAGTCTGCAAAAAGCCGATCGGCCCACATGAGGCAGATCCCTGTCACACTCAACCCCAATTACATAAGTACATAAGGTCATAAGATCGCGGGAAACTGCATATGGCCATGCGGCCCACATGAGGCAGCTCCCATTCACACCCAGCCCATATCACCCATATGGGAATCCAACTTATGCCTAAAGCTTTCAACTGTTTCTGAGCTAATTACTGTTCTGGGCAGTGCATTCCACATGTTAACTCTATTCCCAAACCAATGCTTTCCTATATCTTTCCTAAATCTAAACTTATCTAACTTGAAACCATTTGAGCGGGTTATGTCGCCGTTCTTAAGCTTTAATACCTCATCTATATCGCCCTTATTTAAACCTTTTATCCATTTAAATACCTCTACCATGTCTCCCCTACATCTTTTGTCTTTCTAGTGAGTGCAAGCCTAAGACTTTCAAACTCTCCTCATACGATAAATTTATAATATTATGTATCTTTTTCGTCATTCTTCTTTGGACTGCCTCTAAAGGGTCTATTATGTTCTCTCCACCAACCAACTTTACTCCTAAACTCGATTAATGAAATTAACAAACACATGTGGCAGTCCGGGGATTCGAACCCAGGACGCTCACACTGAAAATCAACACACTTATGCATTGCGCCCATTCTGTAATAAGGGCACCAAAATTTATCAGTATAGTCTAAATGGGGTCTTACTAGTGCTAAGTATAATTTAAAGAAAACTTCAGCAGTCCTGTTGCTAACACGCCTAGATATAAATCATAGAATTCTATTTGCCTTGTTCCTAACAATTATACATTGTTTTCTGGGTTTCAGATCATTACTAACAAGCACCCCCAGATCCTTCTCACACTCTGAGTTATCCAATTCTACATTGTCTAGTTTGTATTTCGCATCTAAATTACGATTTCCAATCCTTAACCCCTCCAACCCGGATGGGCTCTTGAACGCCCATAACAACCTCGGCCCGCGCAACCCGGAAGGGCTCTTGAACGCCCATTGCTTGCATGCGTGCTTTCGAATGCCGCGCGTACATTTTCGGTATCGTGGGACGGTAGGTGGCGCCACCAGGCGTAAACTCCGCCACAGCAACAGTATCTACCCCGACGCCATCATGGACAGTACGCCAAATAGTGATTCCGCTGTGTCCGATACCGTGCTTCCTACGACGCCCTTGCTTGTTCGTTGCGCCTTACCCCGACGCCATCGCCTAAATGTGTTATCTCCCGGAGGTATTGAGACGACATTGAGACTTTATGAGCGAGCTGATGCCAAGCATAATGTTGATGATGAAGTCAGTGACGACTCCAGTAATTATAAGTCGAGTGATTATGGCCATGAGAGTGATAAAGAAGAGCAATTCCTGGGATTTGCGAGAGAACATGACAGTGATGAGAGTGATGAAGGTGATGTACCAGTTGTTGAGGAAGCTGGTTTACCTAAAGACAGTGAACTTGAGAGTGAGCGAGTGGGAGAGTTCAAGGTCACTCACCAAATTTCGCTTAAGTGACACGACGCCAAGCCCTTCCCCTGGTAAATCGCCTTTCAAGCTACATTTGTATAAGCAGAAAATACTTGAGAAGGCGGCCGCGGCAGCTAGGGAACAAGCAAAACTACTTGGTGAGGATGAGGCTGTGAGTGAGGGTCAGCGTGGTGACCCTTCTCGTCCGCCATTGTCTCCCTTATCTACCCACGCCACCCAAGATGACCCGGATGCCCCGCATTCTTCCCCACCACCCCCACCATTGCCAAGGGTTGAGGACCCCACACTTTCGGCCTATTTGCCTCCTAGGTCCCCCGACAGGAGACATACTGCTGCCGAAAAGGGGAAAGGTAGGAAATATACCAAGAAAATTAAGAAAAGTAAGAGAGTTTTGTTCGAGGCTCCCGCGGCGTCCACCCCGGCCGGCCCCAGCCATACGTCCCCGCAACTTTCCCCACGGTCCTCCCCACCTCTCCCGCCTTCAACATGTCTTCCTGAAGAAGTCTTTGAGCTCGCATCACCAATACCTGGCCCTAGTGACAGTGAAACATTGCTTTCTGTCACTCGTCGCAGGCCAAGGAGCCCGGGACCTCGGGGGGACACAGCCTCACCTGCCACTCCTTCCCCACCTCGCCCACCCGCACGCCGCCCACGCATCACTGGTTCCCCGCCAGATTATGTGGGGGCCACTGATGATGAAGGGCACCTCTCTGAAGACTCTGGCCATGATTACATAGGTCCACCGTCAGGGCAAGATGACCACTCTGACGATGACTATATGGACATCGACGACCCTCGACCCATCCGCTTGGCCCGGCGTCGTGCTGCCCGTCGTGCTGCCCACCGCCCTCGCCGCCCTAGGGCGCGCGCCTCCCGAGTTGGCCGTGGGCGTGCTGGGCCACCAGCTGGAGCTCCTCGTCAGCGTAGACAAGACCCATTCTACGTTTTTCAGTGGCAAGACGTAGTTGATGAGGATGCATACAACCCTGATGTGCCAGCTTTTGATGAGGTACTGGAGGGTTAAAATTCTTTGTGCTGTGCGACTGCCAAACTGGCTATGTCCTGGACTTCCTGGTCTACAGCGGGAAGGAAGGGGACTTGCTTGTGGACCCCCTCATTGGCTTTGGCGGAGCAGTGGTGCAAGCCATGATGGACCGCTACTTTCATAAGAATCACGTCCTCTACACGGACAATTATTACACGTCCCCCACTCTCTCACAGTACCTGCATGAGCGCAAGACGGGGACTGTAGGCACAGTACGAGGGAAAAGGAAGGGCATGCCACCTTTCCCTCCAAAGACCAAAAAAGGTGATGTGTTCAAGAAGAAGTCGGGGCCCATTCTGGCTATCCACTGGCACGACCAGCGGAAGGTCAACCTCCTGACCACCATCCACAAGGGGGAAATGGTGGAGACTGGCAAGGTGGATCGCCGCACCCAGGCCAGGGTGACCAAGCCCGATGCTGTCCTGGACTACAACATCAACACGAGGCTGGTGGACAAGTCCGACATGCAGATAGGCTTCATTGACTGCCTGCGTACCTCGTGCAGATGGTACAAAAAGTTCTTTCTGCATATGGTGGACATGTCAGTTCTGAATGCCTACAACATATACAAGCTTCGGAATGTGAACACACCCATGAAGTTCAATAGCCTGCGGAGGTTCCAAAAGCAGGTGTTGACGGAGCTCCTGGAGAAGTATGCTATGCCACAGAGGGCAGTGGCACATCCTGGGCCCGCCGTTATTGACCGCTTGCAGTCTGCTCAATACTTGACTAGGCACAGGCTTGGTTCCCTGCCTCAGAATGAATCCGGAAGAACACAGCAGAAGCGGTGCCATGTCTGCTACAACAGCAGGGTGAAGCCGAGGTCAGGTAAAAAGTCAACCCTGGAGTGTGTGGAGTGCAAGGTGGCACTCTGTGCTGTAGATTGCTTCTTTAATTACCACTCCAAGCTGGAGTTCTAATAATCATACTGAAATTGCCAAATAAAATGACAATATGTACACTATAATTATATATAGGCAAAAAGTGGAAGAAAACCAATGTATTGTAATACAAAAGTCATGTATTATGAGAACATTGATACAAATACAATTACACCATAATAATATGTGAAAGTGACACATATGTATATACCAAGTGACATTCATATGATTAGAACCTATAGAAATATAGAAATCAGTGAAAAAAGACACAATAAATTGTATATAAATCGTTTACAAATCATATAACTAAGTGAAAGTGACACAAGACCTA
Source organism: Paralithodes platypus (assembly GCA_032716605.1). Classification (NCBI taxonomy): domain Eukaryota; kingdom Metazoa; phylum Arthropoda; class Malacostraca; order Decapoda; family Lithodidae; genus Paralithodes; species Paralithodes platypus. The sequence continues at coordinate 22,731,488 of CM064499.1, forward strand.
ATATTTGATGGCCAAAGTATAATAAACACCTGTGATAACGAATAATCAGTGCCTAATACAACAATAACCTACCTCAATTACTAATAAAATGTACGGTATCGAGTGAAAATGAGCATTATCAGTGACAGTGACACTCTCTAAAGCATATTTGTCAAAGTGAAAGTGACACAAGACCTAATATTTGATGGCCAAACTATAATAAACACCTGTGATAACGAATAATCAGTGCCTAATACAACAATAACCTACCTCAATTACTAATAAAATGTACGGTATCGAGTGAAAATGAGCATTATCAGTGACAGTGACACTCTCTGAAGCATATTTGTCAAAGTGAAAGTGACACAAGACCTAATATTTGATGGCCAAACTATAATAAACACCTGTGATAACGAATAATCAGTGCCTAATACAACAATCTATCTATCTATCTATTGCCTGACGCCGTGATCCCCGAAGGGGTGGCCACGAACGAACCGCCCCCATGCACCTCTGTCCCCAGTCAGTCGACGCCCCTCCCCCCAACCAGCACCGCCTTCGTTCATGTAGTTCCTCACTCCATCCTTCCACCTCATATTCGGTCTACCTCTCCCCCTCTGTCCCTCCACCTCGCTCTCGTACACCCTCTTAGTCATTCTCTCGCTTTCCATACGTTCCATATGGCCGAACCATCTCAAGTTGTTCCTTTTCACACTTTCCAGCACATCTACCTCCACACCACACCTCCTTCTTACTTCCTCATTAGTCTGTCTATCCCTCCATGTAACTCCGCACGCACTCCTTAAGTAATTCATTTCCACTGCTCTCACTCTTGGTCTGAGTCTCTCAACCAACGTCCATGCTTCGCTTCCGTAAGTCAGTGTCGGGATTACCACACTGTCATGCAAGGACTTCTTCACTTCCATACTGACCACCCTATTTCTTGTTACTGCTTTTAGCGTTCCTACAACCCTCTTCCCCTGTTGTACCCTCTCCCGCACCTCTTCATCCATAGTCCCATCTTTACTCAACACACTGCCCAGATACTTAAAAGAGTTGACGATCTCCATAGCCTGACCGTTCAGCTTCACCTCACACTCTGTGACTTCACCCCTTTCGAAGACCATAACCTTGCTCTTCCCCGTATTTACCTTCAAATTCCGTTTTTCGCACACTGTTCCAAACTCATTTACCAGACCCTGCAACTCCCATTCATTATCACTCATCAGAACTGTATCATCCGCAAACAGCAGTATAGGTAGCTTCCACTCAATTCCCTCCCTTTTCAGCGATACACCAACATTCACTGCTCTTGATAGTATTTCTTTCATGACTCCATCCATATATACAGTAAACAACCACGGGGACATCACACACCCCTGTTTCAAACCAACATTCAGGTCAAAGAACTCGCTCTGCTCACTCTCCACACGTACTGCCGCCTTTGCACCCTCATACATGCTCTTCACTGCTTTCAGCAACTTGCCCTCTACTCCGTATATTCTAAGTACTTTCCACAAACCTTCTCTATCCACTCTGTCATAGAGTGCAGTGTCATAATGTGCATTGTGCATTGTCAATACAACAATAACCTACCTCAATTACTAATAAAATGTACGGTATCGAGTGAAAATGAGCATTATCAGTGACAGTGACACTCTCTAAAGCATATTTGTCAAAGTGAAAGTGACACAAGACCTAATATTTGATGGCCAAAGTATAATAAACACCTGTGATAACGAATAATCAGTGCCTAATACAACAATAACCTACCTCAATTACTAATAAAATGTACGGTATCGAGTGAAAATGAGCATTATCAGTGACAGTGACACTCTCTAAAGCATATTTGTCAAAGTGAAAGTGACACAAGACCTAATATTTGATGGCCAAAGTATAATAAACACCTGTGATAACGAATAATCAGTGCCTAATACAACAATAAGCTACCTCAATTACTAATAAAATGTACGGTATCGAGTGAAAATTAGCAATATCAGTGACAGTGATACCCTAATAAACATATTTTATATAATTGGCCTCAAAATAACTAGAAAATATCAAATAAACATCACATTCTCAATATCAAACACTAAAATCGTCTAAGGGAGATAAATACTTTGGCGCGGCGAGCGGCTAGGTGCGTCGTAGCCATGGCCGAGGCGACGCGTCCGAACGCGGGAAGAATTTGCCGCCGAAAAGCACTCGTCTTCCCGCGCTCACCATTATGCAACCAGAGGGGCTAGAGACCTCTACTCAACGCCATTCGACAGAGGAAGGTTTGTGGAACATTATTCTTTTTTATTTACAACATTACATGACATATTCATTGACTTACAGAGTAGTTAACATAGGCCAAAGATCGTCAAAACACCCGGTACCGGAGCACAGTCGCAAGCTATAGCCCCCGGGGCTGGAGGGTTAATACCTTACATTTGTCTACATTGAAACTCATCTGCCAATTTATGGACCACTCGTGCAAATGATCGAGATCATTTTGAAGACATTCCCTGTCGCTAGCTGACTATTATCCTACCTATTTTAGTATCAGCAAATTTACTGATCCTACTCTTTATGCCTGAGTCAAGATAATTTATGTAGATAATGAACAGAAGGGGCTCCAAAACCGACCCTTGGGGGACCCCACTTTTAACTAATCCCCAGTCCGATTTTATATATATGCATATTTTGTACATATGACACAAAATAATACGTAATTTGAATACTTACCAAAGTTAACAACAGGTTGCTGTAAGGCCATCAGAATCATCTCTATATTTTCCTATTTTCTCCATTTTAAGCAGCTCCTCGTTGTCATATCCGATTCATATAAGACATTCAGTTATTCACAATTGTAAATCATGTGTGGAAATGCTGATACTGAAGCTACATTCTCCATATTAGCCTGTAATATGACGAGGCCAAAAAGACCGGCATTTTTAACCACTGAGTGAGAGACTGGCGTTCCTATGAACAGTGACCGAAATAGGTACTTGGTACTTTTCTTCCGTAATTGAGTACCGCCAACTTCAGCTGGGTGGTATTCTTTCTGTCTTTCTTCTTTGGTGTATTTACACACATTAGCCAGATACCCCATTAACACTCTCCACTTTAAAGGTAAAATAAATCATATTTAACCCTTCCTCCCCGGTTGTCATTTTAAAAGGACACCGCGGCAGATGGGCAGGCGCCCGGGTGTCCTTTTAAAATCCGTAAGCTTGAAAGCCTATTAAGCTTGTTTTGAAAGCCGCACGTCCGACGTATGTAAACACAGCTGGTCGGAGGCGACGCGCGCACCTCCGAAAGCAAGCAGACGTCAGAGCTTTGTTGTTGTGTGGTCTGCTAAGACATAAGAACATAAGAAAATGGGAGTCTGCAAAAGGCTGATTGGCCCATACAAGGCAGATCCCTGTCACACCCAACCCCAATTATAGGCCTAACTCACTAATACCTTGAGTACTGACCCCACCAAAACGGTCAGAGATTAACACAAGATAACGGGGGTCTGCTGAGCGCCGATTGGCCCACACCTGGTAGATCCCCCTCACACCCAACCCTTCTCGTCCATATGCCTATCTAATTTTATCTTAAAGCTCCCTATCGTTCTTGATCCCACTATATCACTTGGTAGCCTATTCCACCCATCTACAACTCTGTTACCAAACCAATATTTGCCTATATCTTTTCTGAAACGAAATTTATCTAATTTATAACCATTTGTTCGAGTTCTTTCGCTATCACTGAGCTTCAGTACATTTTTCATGTCTCCTTTATTTACCCCACTGAACCACTTGAACACTTCTATCATATCCCCTCTAACTCTGCGTCTTTCTAACGAATGTAAGCCTAATTTGTTCAACTTTTCTTCATATGGTAGATTTCTAATATTATGAATAATTTTTGTCATTCTTCGCTGTACTCTCTCCAAGGAATCTATATCCATTCTGTAATAAGGACACCAAAATTGGACAGCATAATCCATATGAGGTCTCACTAATGACAAGTAAAGTTTCAAGATAACATCGGCAGTTCTGTTACTCACACTCCTTGAGATGAACCCCAGAATCCTGTTTGCCTTGTTACGTACGCTTCTACACTGTTTTCTAGGTTTCAAATCGTTGCTAACAAACACACCCAAATCTTTCTCGCAGTCTGAGTTTTCTAATTCAGCATTAGCTAGTTTATATTTTGCATTAGTATTCGTCTTCCCTATCTTTAATACCTTGCATTTGTCAATGTTAAAATTCATCTGCCACTTTACTGACCATTCGTGTAAGGTATCTAGATCCCTTTGAAGGCACTCTATGTCGCTATCTGAATCAATTGGTCTCCCTATTTTGGTATCGTCTGCGAATTTACTTATCCTACTAGTTATACCTAAATCAAGGTCATTTATGTATATGATAAATAACAGAGGACCCATAACAGATTTAGTGTTGAAAATTGTGTCATATTGCTAACATCGCCTCAAAACTCTCTCCACGGATATCTTCATCACAACTGAACCAGTTGACTTAGAGAGCTCTACTCAATGCCAGTCTACAGATTGGAAACCGCAGTACGTTTAGCGATGCGTAGAAATTTTCTAGCAGTTAAAATAACAAAGATACGGTAGCCTAGGTATAGACGTTTTTCGGCCAAATCGCCCGGATCTCAACGTCCTTCTTAGGAGGGCGAGCCCGGGCCAGAAGGGTTAAGCATTTCCATAAGTCTTACTAGTTATTAAGTGAATATGTGTGCGCGACAGGACAAGATTCGCAGATTCATCGGTGTGGACAAGGTCTAAAACTTTCTAAATATTGATAAAACTACACTACAGTACCTTGTCTCAAGATGGTGGTCAGGAACAAACTAGCAGCTCAAGAGTATCATGTGTTCGATTCCTTGAGTTATTAAATGCATCCTGTGACAAACTATGGATTTTTATACAAACTTACGCCATTGTTTTGGGTGGCCTGACGCTACTTTTATGGCATAAATCTACCTCTGATGTTATATTTTATATATTTCAAAGTAAGATACAGTCACCATAAGTGCATAAAGTCAAAGCCAAAGACACTGTCACGATGTCTAGTGGTGATTTTTGGTAATTACCTTGGGAAATAATGGCTATACAGTATATCGCACAAATTCTATTAATTGTATACTAATTGTGTAATAAATGTGATATATTTATTTATTGACATACTCTTATGTAGATTGACCATTTAACCCTTTCCCTGCGGTGACGTTTTGGAACGCATAGGCAATTTACAGGAATTTCCAGGCTTTAAAAACCTGTAAAAGCCGTAGAAATCGAGTGTCAGTAGGCGGGAGCGTGAGGGACCTCCCTCCGACCTTCAGAGCAGCCAGCCGCTCACTGAGGGAGACTGTGTCTCGCGCGGGTGTCTCACAACAGTGTTGCCGAGCGAGCGAGAGCTAATAATTAGCGAGTTTTCCCGAATGTCTATGGCAATGCTGCGGGTGAACCCCGCCACCTACGAAGCTCGTTCTGGTCTCTTTTGAAGCTATTTTCACATAGTTTTCGGCAGAATACATTTCATTTAATGCAGATGCTTGATTAATCATTCAGGAGTGCCTGAATATGCCCTAAATAGCGCAAATAAGCCCGCAGCGTAAGTGTTAAGCTAGTAGTTTTCGTATATAATCGAAGAATAGATGCCTGTAAGGGGGTGTTCAGAACTTCAGTCTCTGTTCTTAGAACCGCCAGTCTCTCTCATTAAGTGGTTGAGAAATGGCGTCTTTTCGGTCTTATCATATTACAGGCTAATATGGAGATAGTAGCTTCTGTATCAGCATTTCCACACATGATTTACAATTGTGAATAACTAAACGTCTTATATGAGTCGGATTACTCAGATATGACGAGGAGCTGCTTAACCCTCTCACCACGGAAGGGCTCTTGAACGCCCATAAAAAAGCATATAACAGTTGCCCGGAAGGGCTCTTGAACGCCCAGTGGTTGAAAGCCTGTGAGCTTCGTGTGCGAGGCGTCGGTCCGACGCCCCGCATCTCCGGCCACAAGAAGGAGAGCGTCGCTTGTTCGTATGTGCCTGTATGTTGTTGTTAAGTATCGAAAAGTAGTGTAAAGTGGCTGTTTTGCCCATAAAGTTATCTCCAATGAAATCATCATCACAACTCAACCAGTTGAGTGTTGACTTAGAGAGCTCTACTTAATGCCATTCTACAGGTAAATAACACAGCTACGCTTGGGAATGCGGGAAGCAGTCAGATTAACACATATACGGTAGCCTAGCCTAGACGTTTTTCGGCCAAAACACCCGGGTTTCGAGGAATATATATATAATACATAGCCGGGGCTGGAGGGTTAAAATGGCGAAAATAGGAAAATATCGAGACGAGTCTGATGGCCTTACAGCGACCTGTTGGTAAGTATTCGAATTACGTATTATTATGTGTCTTATCTTAAAACTTTACTTATCATGTCACTTAGCGAGACCTCATATGGATTACGCTGTCCAATTTTGGTGTCCTTATTACAGACTGGACATAGATTCGTTCGAGAGATAACAGCGAAGAATGACAAAAATTATTCATAATATTGGAAATCTACCATATGAAGTTTAGGTTGAAAAGATTAGGCTTACATTCGTTAGAAAGACGCAGAGTTAGAGGGGATATGATAGAAGTGTTCAAGTGGGTTAGTGGGAAATAAAGGGGACATGAAAAATGTACTGAAGCAGCGCCGCAGTGAAGCTCAGTACTGTAATAGCGAAGAACTCTAACAAGTGGTTTCAAATTAGATAAATTTAGTTTCAGAAAATATATAGGCAAATATTGGTTTGGTAACAGAGTTGTAGACATGTGGAATAAACTACCGAGTGATATGGTAGGATCGTGAACGATAGGGAGCTTTAAGATAAAATTAGATAGGCATATGGACGAGATGGGTTCAGTATGAGGGGGAATCTGCCGGGTGTGGGCCAATCGGCGCTCTGCAGACCCCCGTAATCTTGTGTTGATCTTGACCGTTTTGGTGAGGTCATTCCTCAAGGTATTAGTGAGTTGGGTCTATAATTAGGTCTTGTAATTGGGGTTGGGTGTGACCGGGATCTGCCTTGTGTGGGCCGATCGGCTTTCTGCAGACTCCCGTTTTCTTAAGTTCTTATATATATGGTAGGAGGTAAATAGAGTAAGGAAAGGAGGACAAAAGAGGGAAGAGTCAGTGAAAGATGCAAATGGAGAATTACTAGTGGAAGGAGTTGAAGTGAGGAAAAGATATGCAGAATATTTTGAATCTTTGCTAAATGCAAGAGAAGCAGTGATTGAAGCAGTGGTTGATGGAGATAGGTTACCCAGGCCACCGAGGTGGCAGGGAATGAATGAAAGGATTGAGGAAAATGAGGTGAAAGAAGCAGTGAAACAAATGAGAGCAGGAAAAGCAGAAGGTTTGGATGGTATTGCTGTGGAGTGTATAAAGAAAGGTGGCGATGTGATACTGTAGATTGGTTGGTGAGACTTTTCAATGTGTGCTTTGTTGTGTCAATGGTACCAATAGACTGGAAGAGTGCATGTATTGTGCCGTTGTACACGGGGAAGGGAGATCGGCAGGAGTGTTCAAGTTATAGAGGTCAAGTAGCTTCTTTAAAATTCTAACTGTGGTGATGGGCTGGTCTATCAGAGTGAGAACTGAGCGATCTACCATACCCATAGCTTACTCTGACTGTTCCTTTTACTGTACTTATATATTTTCTAGATCTCAAGTGACGGCATCTTTTCCGTGGATTGACCTCCCAATCTATCAAGATTGGAAGTCAAAGCGTCACATTTTTCCTTTGCCCCTCAACTTTCTCTTCATAATTGCTGAGGGGCACAGGGCCCTGGGTGGGGCTTTGGTTTCCCGGGCGTTTCCGCACCCTCCTCAGCTCCCCGCCGTGGAGTGGCTTCGGTTACCCAGGCTTTATTGTGGTAGGCAGGGAGGGTTCTGTGGGGGCACTCGGTTATGGCCTTGGCCTTGCTTGGGGCTGTTCGGCCAGGCAGACTGAGGAACAACAACAACAACATTCTAACTAACCATCCATTCTAACTATCATCTCGCCTCCTTCAATATACATCTCTGCTGTTGTTGTTGTTGTTGTTGTTGTTCCCCAAGCTGCCTGGCCAAACAGCCCCAAGGCCCCGATCAATTCCAAGGCCATAACCGAGCGTCCCCACAGAACCCTCCCTGCCGACCACAATAAAGCCTGATGTTATTCCATCTGGCCCTGCAGCTTTGTTTCTCATCAGCTTCTTCACACTCCTCCTCACTCACCCTAATCGGCTAATCATATTTTCATATATTTCTTCCTCATTTAGTTCAATATTCCATTGACCTACTCTTATTTGGTCATTTACCCCTCCCACTTCTTCCCAGTATCTTTTTATTTCCTGCCCAATCTTATTAACATCCCTAACTTTTTCTCCACCTACATTCAACTCTACTACTACCTTTTCCCTCCTTTTGTCTCTTTTTAGCCATCTATACCACTCAGCTTTTCCTTTGTCCCCCTTCTCCATTATCCTGTCAATTTATTTTTGTTCATGCTTCTCTATTGCTCCTCTGATTAAGTTTTTTGTCTTTTTTCTCTCCCTCTCGTATTCTTCCCTTGCTGTTCGAATTTCCTCCTCACTTATATATTTTCCCCTTTTTTCTCTTTTCAACTCTTTCCTCCCCTCCCTAAGGTCTTTATTCCACCACCCTTCCATTCCTCTTCCTTTCCTACCTATTTTCTCCTTCTCTAGTACTCTCTCTTCTACCCTATTTATTTCTCTCCCTATCCACTATCAATTTGCATTGCAATCCCTCCCCCCACTTTATCTATATTCCCTATTTCCTCCCTAAACCTCCCCCCACTCTGCCTCCTTCATTTTCCATCTTTCTAACTTAGGCCCTATTAGTCTCTCTACACTTCTCTAACTTCACTTTCTTTATCTTTATGCTGTATCTTAACTCTTTCACGTTTTTATGACGCAGAGGTTGCCAGATTAGCAATAATAAATAGTTCTCTCACTCTTATAATTACCTCTCCAAAATTAGTTTTCTGCCCACAGCTAACTCAAAGATAACTAACTGCAGAGGTTGAAGTAACTAAACTAAAGGTTTCTAAATACCCCTGATGGTAACAAAGGCTTTAAAGTATCCCTAACAGGCTCAAAATTGTGTCAAGAACGTGCGAGGGTTAATTACAGGTTATGGTCACTGTTTATTTCAAAGTTTCTTTCTTTATCTACTATCATTTCTATCACTCTCTCTCCTGCTTTCCTGTTAACCAATATGTAATCAATAGCTGACCTCCTCCCTTCTCTGCATGTTACTTTTCCCTCCGCCTGACATAGGCCTAGCCTATTCAAATGTTCTAGCTGCTCATGATCTCATCCTCACATAGATCTAACAATAACTGCCCATTTCTATTAATTTGCCACAGGATGCATTTCATAACTCTGAAATCGAACACCAAGTCACTTGATCACCCCCAGTACTGTCCCGACAAGCATCTTGAGATAAGGTAGTGTAGTTTTATCAATATTTAGAAAGTTTCAGACCTTGTCCGCATCGAAAAATCAGCGAATCCGAAAAATCAGCGAATCTTGTCTGATGCGCACAAATATTCACTAAATAACTGGTAAGACCTATGGAAATGCTGAAATATGATATATTTTACCTTTAAAGTGGAGAGTTAGTTAGTTAGTTATGTAGAGCAGATTAACCAGACCACTGAGCTCCATACGGAACTCTCATAGGTCTGGCTAAAGTGGAGAGTGATAATAGGGGAACAAGCTAGGGTATTATTCTAGATCCGGTTTCACAGCACACTCATCAATTTATATGGCTTCTATAAAATTAAATGTCATATACCATCGTTGGTAGAGCAGTTGAGGTGGGGTTTTAAATTGGAAATGCCCCATCAAAAGAAAACAAAATAAATTAGGTGATAGAAAAAAATAGTCAGGAAAGGAAATTAGATGTTATTAATAACAGTGAAACAATAGGTGACAATGCAGTAATAGAAGTTAGTCATATAAATAGTGGTACAATATCTACCTTAGTACAAGATAATAACAACAGTCAAATAGATACTAATAGAAGAAAAGAAGGTCCACCAGACACCAGTAAAAGAAATACATTGAGATTATATTACACAAACTGTAGGAGTTTATGTAATAAAATGGACAAACTTAGAGCACTTGTTAGCAATGAAAATATAGACATACAGTAATAGTGCTTACTGAAACATGGATTAATACAGAATCCAAGCATTTTTTAGCAGAATTTGATATACCAGGATATAGTTTGTTTAAATATGACCGAACAAGTAGGAGGGGCAGCGGTATAGCAGTGTTTGTCAGGAGTTCATTAAAATGCTGTACTAAATCAGGTATTAGGCTAAATAATGATAACGAGTGTTTGGGTAGAGGTTAGCAAAGGTAGCGAGACCATAGTTATTGGAGTAATTTATAGACCACCAAATATGAGTAGAAATGAAGGTAAATGTTTATGGCAGGAAGTATAAATAGCATCAAGGTTTAGCAATGTGTGCATTATGGGGGATTTTAATTTTCCGAAGATAGATTGGCAGCATCAGATCGGCGACTCAGATTCTGAGGAGTTTATTGAGGCGGTACAAGATAGTTTTTTATTTCAATTCATTGACACGCCGACTAGAGGTAATAATATCCTTGATTTAGTTCTCAGTAATAATGAACATATGATAAATAATGTTGAGATAGGGGACCAACTAGGAAATAGTGATCACAAATTATTTATTTTAATATACAATGGACAGGAAATGCTAAAGAGAATCCGTCACTTATCCCAGATTTCAGAAAATAAGCCGATTATGGTGGGATAAAAAGAGCCTTAAGGGTGGACCCTATTGTTAAACAATTAAGTCAGGATAAGCCAGAGTTAAGCTTGACAGCTACATATGAACAGTTTATTTCTTCACTTCACAATGCGCAAAATAAATATATCCCCAAAAGAAGATTTAGATTGATACAGAACCAACCAAAATGGATGAATAATAAACTAATAGATCTTATAGGAAAAAGGGAAGGAATAATATATAGAAAAATTAAGAAAGGCGAAACTCACCTACTTATTTACTATCAGACTATCAAGACAGGTCAAAAAGGAAATTAGGACAGCAAGAAGAAATTATGAAATAAGGATAGCCAACGACTCAAAAAATAACCCTAAAGCTTTTTACCAACTATATAAATCTAAAGTTAGAAATGTAATAGGCCCCCTTAAAACTTCGATAGGAGAAATGACAGAAAATGATTTAGAAATGTGCAGTACATTAAATAGTCAGTTTCTATCCGTTTTCACTAATGAAAATTTGGCACAGATTCCAGAAGTCAGTAAGGTATATAGCGATAGTATAGAAAATAGGTTAAGTACGATTACTATAAGTAGAAATGATGTGCGTAAGGAAATTGACAGACTGAAGCCTCAGAAATCACCTGGTCCTGATGAGGTATATGCTAGAGTATTAAAAGAATGCAGAGATGAGTTAAGTTACCCATTAACATTTCTTTTTAACAAGTCATTAGAAACAGGTATAGTTCCAGAAGCTTGGAAGCTTGCAAATGTAGTTCCGATCTTCAAAAAAAGGTGATAAATCCATAGCATCAAATTATCATCCCGTTAAGTGAGACTTCAATCATAGGAAAGCTACTAGAGTCAATTATTGCTAGGAAAATGAGAAACCACTTAGAAACATTTAACTTAATCAATTCTTCTCAGCATGGATTCACTCAGGGACGTTCTTGCCTTACTAATTTGCTTAGCTTTTTCTCAGAGGTATATGAAGCAGTAGATAATGACAAATCATATGATATTATATATTTAGATTTCAGTAAAGCTTTCGACAGAGTCCCTCATGAGAGATTGATGAGAAAGGATGAGGCGCATGGAATAGGTGGGGCGTTGTTAGGATGGATTAGGTCATGGCTAATTGGTAGGAAGAGAGTCAGCATAAATGGTACTAAGTCAGAGTGGGGATCAGTCAAGAGTGGTGTCCCCCAGGGATCTGTATTGGGTCCTCTGTTATTTATCATATACATAAATGACCTTGATTTAGGTATAACCAGTAGGATAAGTAAATTCGCAGACGATACCAAAATAGGGAGACCAATAGATTCAGATAGCGACATAGAGTGCCTCCAAAGGGATCTAGATACCTTACACGAATGGTCAGTAAAGTGGCAGATGAATTTTAACATTGACAAATGCAAGGTATTAAAGATAGGGAAGACGAATACTAATGCAAAATATAAACTAGCTAATGCTGAATTAGAAAACTCAGACTGCGAGAAAGATTTGGGTGTGTTTGTTAGCAACGATTTGAAACCTAGAAAACAGTGTATAAGCGTACGTAACAAGGCAAACAGGATTCTGGGGTTCATCTCAAGGAGTGAGTAACAGAACTGCCGATGTTATCTTGAAACTTTACTTGTCATTAGTAAGACCTCATATGGATTATGCTGTCCAATTTTGGTGTCCTTATTACAGAATGGATATAGATTCCTTGGAGAGAGTACAGCTAAGAATGACAAAAATGATTCATATTAGAAATCTACCATATGAAGAAAGGTTGAACAAATTAGGCTTACATTCGTTAGAAAGACGCAGAGTTAGAGGGGATATGATAGAGGTGTTCAAGTGGTTCAGTGGGGTAAATAAAGGAGACATGAAAAATGTACTGAAGCTGTGATAGCGAAAGAACTCTAACAAATGGTTATAAATTAGATAAATTTTGTTTCAGAAAAAATATAAGCAAATATTGGTTTGGTAACAGAGTTGTACTGTAGATGGGTGGAATAGGTTACCAAGTGATATAGTGGGATCAAGAACTATAGGGAGCTTTAAGATAAAATTAGATAGGCATATGGACGAGATGGGTTGGGTGTGAGGGGGATCTACCAGGTGTGGGCCAATCGGCGCTCAGCAGACCCCCGTTATCTTGTGTTAATCTCCGACCGTTTTGGTGGGGTCAGTACTCAAGGTATTAGTGAGTTACATAAGAACATAAGAAAATGGGAGTCTGCAGAAAGCCGATTGGCCTAAGCAAGGCAGATCCCTGTCCCACATAACCCCAGTTCAATTACAAAGCCCAATTATAGGCTCAACACTCTAATACCCTGAGGATCATCTTACCAAAATGGAGAGAGTTGGGCCTAGTAATTGGGGTTGGGTGCGACAGGGATCTGCCTTGTATGGGCCGATCGGCTTTTTGCAGACTTCCATTTTTTTATAAGAACATAAGAACATGGCACACCCAACCCCAATTACAAGGCCCAACTCACTAATACCTTGAGTACTGCCCCCACCAAAATGGTCAGGGATTAACACAAGATTACGGGGGTCTGCTGAGCACCGATTGGCCCACACCTGGTAGAGCCCCCTCACACCCAACCCATCTCGTCCATATGCCTATCTAATTTTATCTTGAAGCTCCCTATTGTTCTTGATCCCACTACATCACTTGGTAGCCTATTCCACCCATCTACAACTCTGTTACCAAACCAATATTTGCCTATATCTTTTCTGAAACAAAATTTATCTAATTTGAAACCATTTGTACGAGTTCTTTCGCTATCACTGAACTTTAGTACATTTTTCATGTCCCCTTTATTAATCCCACTAACCCACTTGAATACCTCTCTCATATCCCCTCTAACTCTGTGTCTCTCTAACGAATGTAAGCCTAATTTCTTCAACCTTTCTTCATACGGAAAATTTCTAATATTATGGATCATTTTTGTCATTCTACGTTGTACTCTCTCCAATGAATCTATGTCCATTCTGTAATAAGGACACCAAAATTGAACAGCATAATCCATATGGGGTCTCACTAATGATAAGTAAAGTTTTATGTTCATTCCTATATCGGTCAGTAGCGGCGCAAATGGAATTATAATTACTATGAAAAAGTTAATATTTACCTCCTGTTATCCACAGCCAAAGCTGAAGATTCCGCAGTAAATACCGTAGACTGCATCGACTTTTTATTTGGCGACCGTCAATCTTTTATTATTTTAATACCAAACCAGCAGGGGTGTGGGGGCGGCAACCCCCACCTAATATACTAGGTTAGGTTAGGCTAATATTACCCCTTATGTTTGTCTTTTACCCTGCAATTTCCCTGTTCTTCAGAGCCCTCCCCACTAAAGGTGGCACCAACACACTTGACAATTATCTCGATCCCTGACCTCTTCGTAACTCAAAAGGACCTTGAACAAACTGGCTGTAAATTGCCACACCTATTACCTGATGGACTCTTCCCAAATGATAGAAATGTCAGCCCAATTGCTTTCATTAATTTTGAGTTATAAGAAGTCAAGGGGTCCAGATTATTGTCAAGTTCGTTGGCGCTACCTATAGTAGGGGCCGTGTTTTTAGATTGTTGGATAATGGGTAAATACTCATTTCTGCCAGTCCTTAGTATAAAACAAGGTAAATCTACAGTTATACTACCCCTCCCCCCTTCAAAACACACCTTTTAGCGTGATTTTGGATGGGTCAGCAGATGCGGAAACTGAAAAAAACTTATTTTGATACAAATCTATCACCAACCAAGTTTTTCAGGTAATGTTTTGTTGTTTTTAATTTTTTCTTTGATATACTGTACAGTGTTGTTTAATACCGAGGACCGTCGCATTTTGGTATTTTTAACATTAGCCTAACCTAACCGAAAACTAACCTGTCTCGCCGACGGTCTAAACCCAGCTCACGTTCCCAGTTTATGGGTTCGCGAAGGTTTGTAATACTTCAATGTAGGCTATCTATTTCAAGTCAAATATACATTTCCGCGCATCATCAAACCATACTAAGTCTACTACTAATAATATTAAAGGTGAATTATATAAGCTGCATACCTCGTAAGATGTATATTTTGTATGCATCAAAACATATTAACCCGCTGAGTGCCAGGGACGTATATATACGTCCTAGGGTGTTGTCACGCCAAGTGCCAGGGACGAAAAAAAATTGTAGCAGCGAAACGACTGCACCTATGGCTTTCATATTATTACCACATGTACCTTACCCTTTTGGCTACCCACCACAAAAATCCCAAATCCCTCGTCCCACC
This sequence comes from Paralithodes platypus, assembly GCA_032716605.1. NCBI lineage: Eukaryota > Metazoa > Arthropoda > Malacostraca > Decapoda > Lithodidae > Paralithodes > Paralithodes platypus. The sequence goes on from CM064499.1 coordinate 22,746,562, forward strand.
CACTCGCTGACTGTCGGTCCCGTCAGAAGGAACAAAAAGGAAAATCTGTGGCGGCGAAACAATTGGACCAATCAGTTCCATATTTGTGTGACAAGTCTCTTACCCTTCTGCCTTCCCTCCACGTATCCGTACGAAGAAAAGGAAAAAAAGGAAAATCCGTGGTGGCGAAACTACCTCACCAATCGGCTTCATATGTGGAACACAAGTCAATTACCCTTCTACCTTCCCCCCACCAACCCCAAAACCACCCTCCCACCCATACATTCTGATACCATAAAAGTCTCTGTAGTCTATAGTGTCTTTTCAGCTACTTTCAGGGACCATGGGGACCTGATTTCTGGCGAAAATGGACAAGGGGAGTGTTTTTTTTACCATTATCCTTCCTTTCTCTCCCAACTTGATAGATTTAGCCCCCCCCCCAAAAAAAAAGGCACTGGCAGAAGCACACCGTCAAAATTGGCTGGCACTCAGCCGGTTAAGGATGCTCAGGTTTGTGTATAATAAAGTAAATTTAAGTCAGTAAATAAAACTAGTTTAAAACAGTTTAATATCTGGTGGCGTCTGATAGTCAACTGTCTTGCATATTTCCCGCCTTCCAGTATTGTGATGTCATATATCCGATGAGGACGTCATAAATTCCCGATAGTTGTCAGGCAACAGAAATTTACCTTTAACTTGACCCTATTTATTTTGGAAAGGATGAAAGGATTTGGAAAGGGGTGCTATGGGCTCTCTGCGAGAGGGCTGGTTATCACACAAGAGGCCCACGTCTCTTCAACAAACTCCCACCGCGAGTAAGAGACATGAGGGACATCTCGTTAGACAACTTCAAGAGAGTCCTAGATGTCGAACTGCAAAAAGTGCCAGACGGACCCATCCTCGCAAGGGAGCGAGCTGTCGCTTCAAACAGTCTACTGCACCAAATCACCACCCATAACGAGGGGCGTCGCACTCCTTGGTGCCGCTAGAAGAGTGGCGAACACATCAAAAGGTTTCACCCCGGAAGGGCTCTTGAACGCCCAGTGGTTGAAAGCCTGTGAGCTTCTTGTGCGAGGCATCGGTCCGACGCATGTAAACAACAGCCGGCTGGACCGACGCCCCGCATCTCCGGCCACAAGAAGGAGAGCGTCGCTTGTTTGTGTGTGCCTGTATGTTGTTGTTAAGTATCGAAAAGTAGTGTAAAGTGGCTGTTTTTGCCATAAAGTTATCTCCAATGAAATCATCATCACAAATCAACCAGTTGACTTAGAGAGCTCTACTTAACGCCATTCTACAGGTAAATAACACAGCTAAGCGTGGGAATGCGGGAAGCAGTCAGATTAACAAATATACGGCAGCCTAGCCTAGAAGTTTTTCGGCCAAAACACCCGGGTTTCGGGGAATATTTATGTAATGCGTAGCCGGGGCTGGAGGGTTAAGTTACCGGGTGTACCACTACCGACATACAACATAAATCATCTATAAATACTTATAATAAAATAAATACTTATAAATCTATAATACTAGGTTAGGTTAGGTTGTTTGGTTAGGGTAATATATTTTTGTATCCAAAGGCAGTCAAAATAGACGGGAACATGATGGTGAGCGTCCGTGTAGTGTAAACAAGACGGGGTGAGCGTCCGTGTAGTGTAAACAAGACGGGCGGTACACTCGGTAACTACATTCTTGCCTTTATTTTATATGTTAGGGGCAAATTTAAGGATATTCCCGATAATGGTGTAATACTAGAGCATTTAACGTTCTGCTAGATAACTTATCTCACTTTTTTATCATCTTTGTGTAATTCACCTTTAACCATTAGTACCAACAGAATAACGACAAAATAGGGGTAGTATAACTGTAGATTTATCTAAAACAACTGTATATTAAAGAAAACCGAGAAAAACAAAAACACAAAACGCTAAATTTGCTGTGAAACCGGATCTAGAATTTTACCCAAGCTAGCGTGTGTAAATAGCCTAGGGCCTACAGCCCTACCAATGAAAGTTGTGGAAGTCGGTTTCTTGCAGAAATACCTTACCCAGGCAATCAAATGTCAAATTCCAATAAAATAGGATAATCGGCAAGAATGTTAAGTGCGGGCGTACCGCCAGCCTTGTTTACATAAGAACATAAGAAAATGGGAGTCTGCAGAAAGCCGATTGGCCTAAGCAAGGCAGATCCCTGTCCCACACAACCCCAAATCAATTACAAAGCCCAATTATAGGCTCAACACTCTAATACCCTGAGGATCATCTTACCAAAACGGTTAGAGATTAACGCAGGATTATGGGGGTCTGCAGAGCGCTGATTGGCCCAACCCGGCTGATCCCCCTTCACACCCAACCCTTCTCGTCCATATGCTTATCCAATTTTATCTTAAAGCTCCCTACAGTTTTAGATCCCACTATAGCACTTGGTAGTCCATTCCACCCATCTACAACTCTGTTACCAAACCAATATTTGCCTATATCTTTTCTGAAACAAAATTTATCTAATTTGAAACCATTGGTACGAGTTCTTTCGCTATCACTGAGCTTTAGTACATTTGTCATGTCCCCTTTGTTAATCCCACTAACCCACTTGAACACCTCTATCATATCCCCTCTAACTCTGCGTCTCTCTAACGAATGTAAACCTAATTTCTTCAACCTTTCTTCATACGGAAGATTTCTAATATTATGGATAATTTTTTTCATTCTACGCTGTACTCTCTCCAATGACCCCATATGGGGTCTCACTAATGACAAGTAAAGTTTTAAGATAACATCAGCAGTTCTGTTACTCACACTCCTAGAGATGAACCCGAGAATCCTGTTTGCCTTATTACGAACGCCTATACACTGTTTTCTAGGCTTCAAATCATTGCTAACAAACACACCTAGATCTTTCTCGCAGTCTGAATTTTCTAATTCTAAATTAGCTAGTTTATATTTAACATTTGTTTGCATCTTCCCTATCTTTAATACCTTGCATTTGTCAATGTTAAACTTCATCTGCCAATTTACTGACCATTCATGTAAGGTATCTAGATCCCTTTGGAGGCACTCTATATCGCTATCTGAATCAATTGATCTCCCCATTTTAGTATCGTCTGCGAATTTACTTATCCTACTAGTTATACCTAAATCTAGGTCATTTATGTATATAAGAAACAACAGGGGACCTAATACCGATCCCTGGGGGACACCACTTTTGACTGCTCCCCACTCTGACTTGGTACCATTTATGCTGACTCTCTGTTTCCTACCAATTAGCCATGACCTAATCCATCCCAACAACGCCCCACCTATTCCATGTGCCTCAACCTTTCTCATCAATCTCTCATGAGGGACTCTGTCGAAAGCTTTACTGAAATCTAAATATATAATATCGTATGCCTTGTCATTATCTACTGCTTCATATACCTCTGAGAAAAAACCAAGCAAATTAGTAAGGCAAGAACGTCCCTGTGTGAATCCATGCTGAGAAGAATTGATAAGTTAAATGTTTCTAAGTGGTTTCTCATTTTCCTAGCAATAATTGACTCTAGTAGCTTTCCTATGATTGAAGTGAGACTAATGGGACGGTAATTGGATGCTATTGATTTATCACCTTTTTTGAAAATCGGAACTACATTTGCAAGCTTCCAAGCTTCTGGAACTATACCGGTTTCTAATGAATTGTTAAAAAGAAATGTTAATGGGTAACTTAACTCATCTCTGCATTCAGTCTGTCAATTTCCTTAAGCACATCATTTCTACTTATAGTAACCGTACTTAACCTATTTTCTATACTATCTCTATATACCTTACGGACTTCTGGAATCTGTGCCAAATTTTCATTAGTGAAAACGGATAGAAACTGACTATTTAATGTACTGCACATTTCTAAATCATTTTCTGTCATTTCTCCTATCGAAGTTTTAAGGGGGCCTATTTTATCTCTAACATTAGATTTATATAGCTGGTAAAAAGCCTTAGGGTTATTTTTTGAGTCATTGGCTATCCTGATTTCATAATTTCTTTTGTCTGTCCTTATACATTTTTTAACCTCTCTTGATAGATTCTGATAGTAAGCAAGTAGGTGAATTTCGCCTTTCTTTATTTTTCGATATATTCCTCTCTTTTTTCCTAGAAGGTCTAATAGTCTATTATTCATCCATTTGGGTTGGTTCTGTGTTGATCTAAATTTTCTTTTGGGGATATATTTATTTTGCGCATTGTGGAGTGAAGAAATAAAATTATTATATGTAGCTGTCAAATTATCCTGAGTTAAGACAGGTATCTGAGAGAGAGTATGTTCATTAGCGCACCTGGGTCCACTTAACCCCTTCAGACATATATGACGCAGAGGTTGCCAGATTAGCAATAAGAAATAGAGTTCTCTCACTCTTATAATTACCTCTCCAAAATTAGTTTTCTGCCCACATCTAACTCAAAGACAACTGCAGAGGTTGAAGTAACTAAAATAAAGGTTTGTAAAAAACCCTGATGGTAATAAAGGCTTTAAAGTATCCCTAATAGGCTCAAAATTGCGTCATATGTCGGAGAGGGTTAATAGTTTAACCATAGGATCGACTCTTAAGGCTCGTCTTAATCCACCATAATTGGCTTTTCTGAAATCTGGGATAAGTGTCGTATTCTCTTTAGCCTTTCCTGTCCATTGTATGTTAAAATAAATTGATTTATGATCACTATCTCCTAGTTGGTCTCCTCTCTCTACATTATTTATCATTTGTTCATTATTACTGAGAACTAAATCGAGGATATTATTACCTCTAGTAGGCGAGTCTATGAATTGAAATAAAAAACTATCCTCTACCGCCTCAATAAACTCTTTTGAATCTGAGTCGCCGATTTGATGCTGCCAATCAATATTCGGAAAATTAAAATCCCCTATAATACACACATTGCTAAACCTTGATGCTATTTTCACTTCCTGCCATAAAGCTGTACATTCGTTTCTACTCATATTTGGTGGTCTATAAATAACTCCAATAATTATGGTCTCACTACCTTCGCTAACCTCAACCCAAACACTTTCGTTATCAGTATTTAGTCTAATACCTGATTTAATACAGCTTTTTAAAGAACTCCTGACAAACACTGCTATTCCGCCGCCCCTCCTACTTGTTCGGTCGCGTTTAAACAAACTATATCCTGGTATATGGAATTCTGCTAAAAAAAATCTTGATTCTGTATTAATCCACGTTTCAGTCAGTGCTATAATGTCTATATTTTCGTTGCTAACAAGTGCTTAAGTTCATCCATTTTGTTACATAAACTCCTACAGTTTGTATAATATAATCGCAATGAATTTATTTTACTGGTATCGGATTTACCTTTATTTCTAACTGAATTCCCATCTTCTGTTACACCTTTAATATTTCTACTAGCAGTACAATTAAAATCCTGCGACTGATATTTTCTATTCCTATCTGATGTACCAGTACGGCAATTTACCCTATCTAGACAATTATTCTTACTCATATTCTCAGGCTTTATTTTCAGCGAAACCCCGCGACAATCCTATCTATTGACCTAGCTAAATTTGCCACCCCTAGCCGAGAAAGATGAACCCCGTCCTGTGCGTACAACTGATTTTTACCATAGAAACGGGTCCAGTTATCAAGGAATGGTATTGCATTTGCATTACAGTATTTTTCCAGCCGACAATTGATACCAATTGCCCTAGATGACCATTCCTTGCTGACCCCTCTCCGTGGCAAGATACTGTGTACTACAGCTATGCCTCCCTTCCTCCTAACTTTATCTAACACCTCCCTGTACTGCCGAAGCAGTACTTCCGTCCTACCTTTACCAACATCATTGCTCCCTGTACTGAGACAGATAATGGGGCTATCTCCAATATCTTTCATGATGTAATCAATGTCCTCTAACACCTTCCCAACCCCGGCACCAGGCAGACAGACAAGCTTCCTAATATCAGTACAGGTGGACCTAGCTAAGTGTCTGACCATGGAGTCCCCAACAATTGAGAAGGACTTGCCTCTCCTTGTCGATGACTTGGTAGCAGCTGCGGCAGCGGCAGGAACTCCTGGGGCAGCAGTTGAAGGTACTCCTGGGGGGGCAGCCAACGCGTAGTGGCGTCGGACCTTTCCCATCATGTTCCCGTCTATTTTGACTACATTTGACAAAGGGGACATAACAAATGTACTAAAGCTCAGTGATAGCGAAAGAACTCGTACCAATGGTTTCAAATTAGATAAATTTAGTTTCAGAAAAGATATAGGCAAATAGGCCTATTGGTTTGGTAACAGAGTTGTAGATAGGTGGAATGGACTACCAAGTACTATAGTGGGATTAAAAACGGTAGGGAGCTTTAAGATAAAATTGGATAAGCATATGGACGAGAAGGGTTGGGCCAATCAGCGCTCTGCAGACCCCTGTAATCCTGCGTTAATCTCTAACCGTTTTGGTAAGATGATCCTCAGGGTATTAGAGTGTTGAGCCTATAATTGGGCTTTGTAATTGGGGTTGTGTGGGACAGGGATCTGCCTTGCTTAGGCCTATCGGCTTTCTGCAGACTCCCATTTTCTTATGTTTGTCTTATGTTCTTTGGATATAAAAAATACATTAGCCTAACCAAACAACCTAACCTAACCTAGTATTCATGTAGTAATGACAGGGGGCAAATAGCAGAAAATATAAATAGACGGGAACGTAACTGCGAGCGCACATGACGACCGTACGCCCGATCACTACATCCATCCCGGATAATCTTCAAGGACACTACATCCGCCTTATTAGAAACAATTTATGGTCAAAATTTACCTATGGTCCCGTTAAAATATCCTCAAGTAACCTATTAAAAACTGTTCAGGGGACTGGTTAGAACTTGTAGGATGTTTAATTGAAGGTCGGAAATCAGTATTTACTGAGAAATAAAAGTCTTAAAATGCGCTATGATTTACGGGAGGGTCTGTACGCCGCCACATACGCGCGGCCCCGCCCACTGCCCAAAATGTACAAATATTATATTAGATTAGCCTAGGCTAGATTAGATTAGACTAACCTAGACTAGACTAGACTAACCTAACCTAGACTAACCCTAATATAATATAGGCCTAACATAATATAATATAGCCTAGGCCTAATATCCTATAATATCCTATAATATAATATAGCCTAATATAATATAACATAACATTACCTGAGAAAGAGATCATTACAGGCTGCACAGCTACTGCACCCACAGATCATCTACATCAAGAAACCAAAATCCTCAAAGTCAAAGACCATCTGGACATGAGAGGCACTCAATTCCTGGCAGCAGCCTCCACGAACCAACACCACCCACTAAACTACATGGCAACACACCCACAGACACCAAGAAATATCAAAACAACACCCAGCACACGGTATCACACACAGTTATTGTCCTCTCTCCCTCCCTGCCCACCCCGAACCAACTTCCAGAAGCACATCCATACTCATATCTCTCGCCAATCCATCCACTCACTCACAGACAACACGCAGCTGCATGCACGACCTCCCGAAATCCATCCTTCCGAATCCTCCCTCCCTCGCGAGGACAGAGTCCACCTGGCCAGGCTGAGATGCGGACACCATCCAGCTCTCCTGAGCTATCAGAAGAGACTGGATGACTCCGTTGTCGACGCCTGCCCGGGATGTAACACAGCACCCCATACCATTAAACACATCATAGAAGACTGCATTTCACACAACCACTTACGCCAACAACACAACCTACACTCAATGAGAGCTCTGTGGGAAAGCCCGATCGTGGCCATGGCCTTCCTCAGGGACTCGGGGCTGTTCGGCCAGGCAGCTTAGGGAACAAAAACAACAACAACCTGAGAAAGAGAGGGCACTCAGGGCAGGGACCCTGGGTGACCCATAGCGCATTTTAAGACTTATTTCTCAGTAAATACTGATTTCCGACATTCAATTAAACATCGTACAAGTTCTAACCAGTCCCCTGAACAGTTTTTAATAGGTTACTTGAGAATATTTTAACGGGACCATAGGTAACACCAGGGGACAGGGACACCAAATCAACTCTCCTCGGTAACAGTATCAACAGAGGACATAATAGCAGCCATCGACAAGATTGGACCAAACTCTGCGGCAGGACCAGACGGCTTTCATGCCCAACTGCTAAAAAACTGCAAACATCAGCTAGCCTTGCCTCTAAAACTGCTGTGGAGCAAGTCCCTCCAAACTGGATATGTACCACAATCCCTAAAAGAAGGTAATGTCACACCAATACACAAAGGGGGTAGTAAAGGCATAGCCAATAATTACAGACCAGTGGTGCTGACGTCACATCTTATTAAAATCATAGAAAGAACAATACGAGCTAAGATGGTCAGCTTCCTGGAAGATAACGAGGCATTCAACGAGGGGCAACATGGCTTTAGACAAGGCCACTCCTGCCTTTCACAACTACTATCACACTACGACAAAATCCTACAGGATATTCAAGACGGAGAAAATGTAGACGTCATATATCTAGATTTCGCCAAAGCTTTTGACAAGGTGGACCATGGGATCCTTCTACATAAACTCAAATCACTGGGAATAGGGGGAGACCTTGGAAGATGGCTCCACTAATGGAAGTGAGGTATACGCTAGAGGTGTATGCTAACATTGTGGAAGTCACTGGTCCTACCACGACTGGAGTACTGCTCCCAGCTCTGGTCTCCCCAAAAAGTAGGAGAAATAACAGAAATTGAAGCCACCCAGAGGACATTCACCAGTAAAATCCATGGGTTTCAACACTTTAACTACTGGGAGAGACTTAAGGAGCTGCAGCTGTACTCACTTCAAAGACGTAGGGAGAGATACATCATCATCTACGTCTGGAAGATTTTGGAAAAAAAGGTACCAAACCCAAACATCCAAGAGACTCAGCACCAAAGGCGAGGGAGGCTGTGCTATGTGAGGACTACGCCGGGATCAACACAAAAAATCAAATCCCTGATCCATCACAGCTTTACATACAATGGAACCAGACTGTTCAACTGTATACCAGCCCCTCTCAGGAACATAACCGGGGTGTCTCCAGACACCTTCAAGAAACACTTGGACATGTGGCTGGCCAAAATACCGGACCGGCCACCAACACCAACTCCAACCGACTTCTGGAATGGAGAGTGGAAGAAAGGGAGCTGCCTGGTCGCAGTGGAGCCCCAGCTCAACTGTGTCACTAACGGACGGAATACAACTAAGTGTAACTAAGTGTAAGTGTATACCTGTATGCGGATGACACTAAACTGTATAGAAGAGTGAGGAGTAAGGAAGATATGGGTTTGCTTCAAGGAGATGTGGAGGGCATGAAGGGATGGTCTGAGCATTGGTTAATGCCTTTTCATCCAAAAAAAATGCAAGTACATGCGGATTGGGACCAGCAAGATAGACAAGGTAGGATACAGTATGTATGAAGCGATGGAGGAAGTGAGTGCAGAAAAGGATATAGGAGTAGTGATAGACAATAAGTTAAATTTCTCAGAACATTTAGCGGAAAAGATAAACAAAGCCAATAGAATTGTAGGGCTGATAAGGAGGACATTTGTGTCACTTGACGAAGAAATCTTCAGGAATCTATATACAGCGCTGGTTAGGCCGCACCTGGAATATGCAAACCAGGTGTGGGCTCCATATATGGTAAAGGATATAGAAGCAGTGGAGAAAGTGCAGAGGAGAGCTAGCAAGCTGGTACCAACGTTGAAGAACGCGGGCTATGAGCAGAGGTTGAGGACACTGGGGCTTCCGACACTGGCATATAGGAGAAAGAGAGGGGATATGATAGAGACTTTTAAGATAGTGTCAGGAAAGTACGATGAGGATGTGTGTGAAGGTATCTTCTTGATGCGGGAGGGAACAAGAACGAGAGGACACTAAGAAAATTTACAAAGAAAGAAATAGGCTTGAGAAGGCAAAGAACTCAGTTTGTGATAGAGTGGTAAATGAGTGGAACGCACTGCCCCAGTATGTAGTCGATTCCGAATCAATAAGGGAGTTTCAAGTTTGAAAGTAATCTTGATAAAGCATGGGGAAGACAAGATTTGAAGTTTGATTATAAAACAAAAATACAGAATAGTAAAAATGTTGCGTCTGCTACCGCCGCCGCGAACACCGTGAACGACCGCAGCAGTGGAAGTACTGGTACTGAGCTGGATACACAGGCATAGTTTGCCTTTTTCCAGAGGATCTACTGTAAGAAACTGTAAGAAAACAAAGAGTCACGGTTCAAGGAAGCCTATCAGAAGCAGGTGGGGTCATCAGCGGAGTACCACAAGGATCAGTACTGGGACCTCTCCTATTCCTCATCATGATAGGAGACATCGACAGGGACCTGGAACACTCAACAGCCATATCGTTTGCAGACGACACCAGACTCATGAAGAAAATCACCTCACAACATGATGCTCAGCTACTACAACAAGACTTGGACAAAATCCTGAAGTGGGCAGAAGAAAACAACATGGCCCTAAAGTCGGACTAAACGGAGACAAGTTCGAGCTTCTAAGGTACGGGAACAAGAGAGCACTACAAAACGACACCAACTACAAAAGTGGACAGCAAGAAATTACCGCCAAGGACACAGTGAAGGACTTGGGAGTAAATATGAGCAGTGACGCCACTTTTTCCCAGCATAGGCCTATTACCAAAGCCACAACAACAGCAAAACAAATAGCAGGCTGGATGCTGAGAACCTTCCACACAAGAAATGAGAGGTGTATGTTAACACTGTGGAAGTCACTGGTCCTACCACGACTGGAGTACTGCTCTCAGCTCTGGTCTCCCCAAAAAGTAGGAGAAATAACAGAAATTGAAGCCACACAGAGGACATTCACCAGTAAAATCCATGGGTTTCAACACTTTAACTACTGGGAGAGACTTAAGGAGCTCCCGGGTTAAGGAGCTGCAGCTGTACTCACTTCAAAGACGTAGGGAGAGATACATCATCATCTACGTCTGGAAGATTTTGGAAAAAAAGTACCAAATCCAAACATCCAAGAGACTCAGCACCAAAGGCGAGGGAGGCTGTGCTATGTGAGGACTACGCCGGGATCAACACAAAAAATCAAATCCCTGATCCATCACAGCTTTACATACAATGGAACCAGACTGTTCAACTGTATACCAGCCCCTCTCAGGAACATGACCGGGGTGTCTCCAGACACCTTCAAGAAACACTTGGACATGTGATGATGTGGCTGGCCAAAATACCGGACCGGCCACCAACACCAGCACCAACTCCAACCGACTTCTGGAATGGAGAGTGGAAGCTGCCTGGTCGCAGTGGAGCCCCAGCTCAACTGTGTCACTAACGGACGGAATACAACTAGCCTAAGTGTAACTAAGTGTAAGTGTAAACATTCATCGATTTTAGTTAGGCTATCAACAAATTGAAAAATACCCACTTCACAGACACATACACCAAAAATCTAAGTCAAAGCGGGGGTGTGGGGGCGGCAGCCCCCACCTATAGGAGACAGGTATAGTTCCAGAAGCTTGGAAGCTTGCAAACGTAGTTCCGATCTTCAAAAAAGGTGACAAATCAATAGCATCCAATTACCGTCCCATTAGTCTTACATCAATCATAGGAAAGCTACTAGAGTCAATTATTGCTAGTAAAATTAGAAACCACTTGGATACATTTAATTTAATAAATTCTTCTCAGCATGGATTCACTCAGGGACGTTCTTGCCTTACTAATTTGCTTAGTTTTTTCTCAGAGGTATATGAAGCAGTAGATAATGACAAGTCATATGATATAATATATTTAGATTTCTGTAAAGCTTTCGACAGAGTCCCCCATGAGAGATTGATGAGAAAGGTTGAGGCGCATGGAATAGGTGGGGCGTTGTTGGGATGGATTAGGTCATGGCTAATTGGTAGGAAACAGAGAGTCAGCATAAATGGTACCAAGTCAGAGTGGGGAGCAGTCAAAAGTGGTGTCCCCCAGGGATCGGTATTAGGTCCCCTGTTGTTTCTTATATACATAAATGACCTAGATTTAGGTATAACTAGTAGGATAAGTAAATTCGCAGACGATACTAAAATGGGGAGATCAATTGATTCAGATAGCGATATAGAGTGCCTCCAAAGGGATCTAGATACAGGGTGCCAAAACAGAAATTATCCAGTTCTGGATCATTTTTCTAAGCTTACAAGGATCAACTTTGCGCGGCGTGTGCGGGGGGCGCAGCCCCCCGCTTCATAACAGGGGGTCCGGGGGGCACAGCCCCCCGGCCGCCGGAGAAATTTTGAGATGTGAAGGTAAATATATGCACAATACATGCTCAAAATTTATTAAAAGGAATGAATAATATTGTAAGTAAAAGGGATGTTATGTATGTTTACTGGTGTTTAATCAGGATACTAGGGGAGCTGGCTGCCTGTACTTCAGTCTCAAAGAGATGCACTTCAGGTCCACTAATATAGGCATTGAAAACAGGTTTTTAAATTATTCTTAGCAGTCCCTGTTTTAGTTTTGTAACTTTTGTCCAATAAAGATTTCATGTATATTTGTTGTTGCATTCCAAGAACTATTACATACTTAATTTATATCCTTTCATATGATACATGAGTTACTATAGAGTACTGGTTAAAATACATACCGGTACAAAGTTTCAAGAATAAACTTTGATTAGAACATTTGTTTGTCTATTATTTTCCCTGGGCCGAGTAAAAAATACCTGGGTAGGCTATTCCCATCTCGGGTTAAGTACAATCAGTAGGAACGTAGAAACTTACTTTAATTTTCACAACTTTAAAAGACTCAAGATTCTGCGAGGCTAATTCCGAAAATATTCAATCAAGTCTCCGTTACCCCCATGAAGTCAGGTTATAGTAATGACAGACATACCAATAATATATGTTAGTTAGCGGGTGTGTGGACTGTGGGGATAGTGGCAGCCCCCACTTTGGACACTAAGACTAAGTAAAGTTAGGTTAGGGTAAGGTAATGCAAATTATCTACTCATAACATGATAAACAATTGAACAATAAACTACTGTACTATATTCCTTGAAGAAATAAAAACAAACAATTGTACATAAGGCTGCGGAAAGATTCTTTAGTGATACCCAAGTCATGGCCGGGATTCCGGGAAATCTATAAATGCACTGTAGGCGGTAGGCCTAGCTGCTGGCTGTACACTTATTAAATTGTACCGGTAATCTGGCTAAAAAGTTACCGGTATACAAAATGAGAACATAGAGGCAGGGTGCAGCTCACACTTTGAACACTAAGTTTGGACTTTGGTTAGGGTAAGTCATTGCAAATCCTCCACAAAAGGTACTTTAGTAGCAAAGTATTAAAGATAGGGAAGATGCATACAAATGTTAAATATAAACTAGCTAATGTGGAATTAGAAAACTCAAATTGTGAGAAAGATCTAGGTGTGTTTGTTAGCAATGATTTGAAGCCTAGACAACAGTGTATAAGCGTTCGAAACAAGGCAAACAGGATTCTCGGGTTCATCTCAAGGAGTGTGAGTAACAGAACTGCTGATGTTATCTTAAAACTTTACTTGTCATTAGTGAGACCCCATATGGATTATGCTGTTCAATTTTGGTGTCCTTATTACAGAATGGACATAGATTCATTGGAGAGAGTACAACGTAGAATGACAAAAATGATCCATAATATTAGAAATCTTCCGTATAAAGAAAAGTTGAAGAAATTAGGCTTACATTCGTTAGAGAGACGCAGAGTTAGAGGGGATATGATAGAGGTGTTCAAGTGGGTTAGTGGGATTAACAAAGGGGACATGACAAATGTACTAAAGCTCAGTGATAGCGAAAGAACTCGTACCAATGGTTTCAAATTAGATAAATTTCGTTTCAGAAAAGATATAGGCAAATATTGGTTTGGTAACAGAGTTGTAGATGGGTGGAATGGACTACCAAGTGCTATAGTGGGATTAAAAACTATAGGGAGCTTTAAGATAAAATTGGATAAGCATATGGACGAGAAGGGTTGGGTGTGAAGGGGGATCAGCAGGGTTGGGCCAATCAGCGCTCTGCAGACCCCCGTAATCCTGCGTTAATCTCTAACCGTTTTGGTAAGATGATCCTCAGGGTATTAGAGTGTTGAGCCTATAATTGGGCTTTGTAATTGGGGTTGTGTGGGACAGGGATCTGCCTTGCTTAGGCCAATCGGCTTTCTGCAGACTCCCATTTTCTTATGTTCTTATGTTATGTTCTATAATACTAGGATAGGTTAGGTAAGGTTGTTAGGTTAGACTAATGTCCTTTCAAAGGGGTATAGGCTATTAAACACTAGGATAGCCTATACCCGGTCAGAGGTAAGAAGAAGAAGTCCTGCAGTAGTCTCCTTGAATGCTACCTAAAATAGACCTAGGCCTAGACAACTAAATATTATACTAGGAAATTCAAAGTTTCATCACAACAATCGAGCCGATACTAAAAGTAGCCTAACCGTGTCCGACTTACGCCACAATAGCCTAGCCTACCTTAGGCTAACACGTTCGCCTACAAACATTTTAAATTCAACATTGAGAATACTGTATATTACTGCAAACATTATTAAATGCTACTTAGTATACATATCATAACTTCCAACATAAGTCCTCTTTGTAAGGTATTCTCAATTTATGTTGTTCAGTGTAACACCCTTGCAGTAAACAATTACTTCAAAGGTTATACAATTATATAAATCGATTTATCAAACCAGTCATTGCCTAAATATATGACAAATTAATAATATTGAAGTGCTAGAACTTATTCCAAACTATTACTTTATTAGCAAACCAATGATGCTCGTGATAAAAATGGATAAATCAAAGCCTCTCGTCGACTCACCGTGCAGTCAGCTTCAGCAGCTGTGGAAGGAAGAGTGGTTGAGGAAGCAGCGTTGCCAAAAGTTTATGTAGCCAAACCACAGTTACCACACCAAGACAAAATAGCCCCAACTGGGCGGGAACATAAAGAAAAGAAAAATAGATGGATAAATTTAAGGTATATTAGATAACAGAAGGATGATTGGGATAAGAGGTGAAAAAAATAAAAGGAAAGTGAGAGAGTGGGATACGGGGGTATGGAGAAAACAGATGGAAGAAAAGTCAAGCCTGAGAATCTATACAGACAATGGAGAGAAGAGATTGGAGGGCGCAGGATGGGATTTATGCTAACGGGGAATCTTCAGTTATTCTCTCCAAGTGCCGGACCAATAAGCTGAACTTGGGGGACAGGAAGAGGTTCTCCGGGGAAGATACTGGATGCATCATGTGTAACAGAGAATACGAGGACCTGAAGCACTTTATCCTGCAGTGCCCAGCATACAGCGAGAAGAGAGCCACAAATATTGTACTATAACAACCATATCAAGAGGAGGAAATCAACTCATCGGGGAAATTCTTTTTGAAAAACAACATTGAAAATGTAAAAATAGTAATTTATAAGTTTTGGTTGAAGACATATAAGAGATAGAAAGAAAGAAATAGATAAAGAATCCCAGACCGCAAGACCACATAATAATAATAATAATAATAATAATAATTCTTTATTCCAGACACATAAGATAGATACAGTATAAATACAGTACGACCTAATGGTCCATATCACATACACTTCTCGTGAGAGCACAGATAATAATTATACACAATGATATATTAATAAAGAAACAATAAAATAAAATATACAGTAGGCCTATTTACAGAATAGAGCACATATCACATTTTGTCACAATATAATACAGATAGGCTAACTAAGGCTATTGCTCAATGTTGGTTAACACCTATTGCACAGATCATTGCTCATAGTTCAATTAGACCTATATATTACAGTACATACTATGTGTGCAGCAGCATCTGCCAGTGAGATATAATACGGGATTCATAGATATGATCACTAGACCAAAGAGCTACAATCAGCGTGTTACTGGAGGATTGCAGTCGCTGCGAAAAGCTGTACACCAGTCTCCTGATGACAGCCCGACAGCACTGCACATCCAACAGTGTGCACACCATACTAGTGCTTTCATATTTAGAGAGACCAATGAACATCTTGAGTATATTATACTCAATACTATTCCATTCCTGGATAACTGGACCCTCTTCTACGGTAAGGATGAACTGTATGCCCAGGATGGAGTACATCTCTCTCGACTAGGAGTTTCGACCTTAGCCAGCACTCGACAAGTTTGTTGCGGGGTTTTGTTAATAAACCATAGGTGTGTAAGTAAAATAGAATCCCAGCCACATGAAATTGATAGTAATAACGAACATTCTGATAGCGTAGCTTTTCCGTCTAGGTCCAGTAGTTCAACAGGTAAAAATAAATTAGTTAAAAACAATAGAAAAATAGTTGCAAATACAAGTAATAGTTTGAGGGTTTATTATACAAATTGCAGGAGTTTATGTAACAAAATGAACGAACTTAGAGCACTGGTTAGCAAAGAAAATATAGACATAATAGCGCTAACTGAAACATGGATTAATACAGAAACCAGGCATTTTTTAGCAGAGTTTGATATACCGGGATATAGTTTGTTTAAATATGACCGAACAAGTAGGAGGGGCGGCGGTATAGCAGTGTTTGTCAGGAGTTCATTAAAAAGCTGTACTAAATCAGGTATTAGAGTAAATAATGAAAATGAAAGTGTTTGGGTAGAAGTTAACGAAGGTAGTGAGACTTTAGTTATTGGAGTTATGTATAAACCGCCAAATATGAGTAGAAATGACGGAACATCATTATGGGAGGAAATTAAAATAGCATCAAGGCTTAGGTACCGGTACTGGTACCACAAACAATGTTAGGAATTCTATGGCTGTGCAAATTCAACCTAGGAACTTTATGCATCAGGGGATTAAGGGTAAAAATAAAAGTACGGGGATAAGTACAGTTAAAAAAGTGAAAAGATCACGCATAGCCAAAGTATTCGCGACAGGTTTTAAGCCAGGAGTGACGGCATCCGACTTGAAAGAATATCTCTCCAATAAACTCAGTCTTAGTATGGATGTTGAACCAATTATTCCCTGGTCTGATAGGCACACATATATTTCATTCAGAATAAACTGCGAGTGTCCAAATCCCGAGGTGTTTATGGATGAAGAACTTTGGCCAGAGGAAGCATCGGTGTACTGGTGGAGAGAACGTAGGGCACAGGTACCGGTATCAACAAATGAGGACTCTATAACTACGGTAACCCACCCTCCCAACAACTCTTAATCATGGATATAAAGTCTACTTCATCTCCCAACAATTTGCGTATTGCTACTTATAACTGTAGGGGGCTCCCTAAAACCAACAGAGGGCTTCTCCTACGCCCTGATGTAGTAGACGTATTTAATACCAGTGATATTGTGTGCCTGCAGGAGACTTGGTATTTTAAACAGGATTTGGGTAACCTCAGTACTATCTGTGATAATTTTCATGGGTTTGGGGTCTCGACAACCGATGCTATGGATGGTCTAGTAGCAGGTCACCCACCGGGAGGAGTAGCTATTTTGTGGAGGGACTCTTTAGACAGCCGAGTTAAACCACTTGTAACAAATTTACCATGGTGTACAGGTATAGAAATAGAAGATATCCAACGGAAAGTAGTTATTCTTAGTGTGTACTTGCCCTACCAATGTAATGAAAATGAAGAACAATACCTGGAATGCCTTGGAGAGCTAAGTGCTCTTTTACAAGAACTAAATACCACCTGCTACTCTGTAGTAGGGGACTGGAATGCTAATCTGAAGGACATGAGTAACTCTCTGTTTGCTAGTCATATGACTAACTTCTGTGGTGAGCATGATCTAATTATCTCTTCTCAGCTCATGCTCCCTCATAGTAGTTACACATGTGTCAGTGCAGCATGGGGCTCAACGTCTTGGCTAGATCATACCGTAGCTAGTGCTGATTTCCATGATATGATAACAAATATGGAAATTCAGTATACATATACAGATGAAGATCATATCCCATTGACCTTAACAGCTAGTTTGGAAAGAGCGCCAGAATTAACCCAGTCAAACAATAGTGTAAATCCAAAACTGCCATGGGGCGGGCTTGACGAGGACGAGTGTGAGCAATTTTGCACTTTAACACACACTCTCCTTTCTGAGCTTGATCCTGGCAGTGAGGATGCCATTACCTGTGAAGACCCCAATTGTGTTAATGCTAGTCATCGAGAAGAAGTCAGCAAGCTGTACAATAATATTATATCTTGTCTTACTAAGGCTAGTGACATAGTATTTCACAAGCATAACAAAAATTACTCTTTTAACAAACCTGGGTGGAATGACCATGTTTCAGAACTATACCAGGCATCCCGAGATGCTCGTAGTGTATGGCTGGATCATAACAAACCGAGACAGGGACCCATTTTTGACATGTTCACCAGACTAAAGGCTAGATGCAAGTATGCAATCAGATATATAAAAAACAATGAAAATGTATTAAGAAGAGAAGCATTGGCCAAAAACTTTGCTAGCAAAGACACATTGGCCTTCTGGAAGGATATTAAAAAAATGCATAATAGCTGCACACCTCTACCCGTTAGTGTAGATGGGATCTCTGGTACTAATAACATAGCCAATCTTTGGAAAACACATTACCAAACTTTGTTTAACTCTGTTGGGCACCAAGGAAATACCATTGCTGCTACAACAGAGTGTAACAAAGAAGAAAAATATGACACAATTAAAGTTACAAGTGAAAAAATCAAGGCTGCAATAAGTAGGCTAGATGCTAACAAATCCTGTGGTTTTGATGGTATATATGCTGAACATTTGAAGTACTCCTCCACTCTCCTCTTGGAGAAACTCAGCAGTTGCTTTACCAGCTTTCTAATCCATGGTTTCCTACCAGAATCTATGATGTCCGTTACCTTGATACCAGTAATTAAAGACAAGGCTGGCAAAATTACATCAAAAGACAACTATAGACCTATTGCCCTTGCCAGTATTGTAAGTAAGATACTAGAGTTAATCATTTTAGACAGAATCTCAGTGTATATCTCAACTAATAGTAATCAATTTGGTTTTAAAAAGAATCATGGTACGGACCAGTGCATCTACACTCTGAAGGAGCTAGTGGATGGGTACATCAAAATGAACAGCTCTATTTTTGCATGCTTTCTTGATGCTAGTAAGGCATTTGACAGAGTCTGCCACAATATCCTGTTTGATAAATTAGCAACAAGGGGAGTGCCATCCTATATACTGAGAATCTTGAAGTACTGGTACGCCAATCAAACATTTAATGTAAGATGGGGTAACATTATTTCGGATTCCTTTACAGTAACCAATGGAGTGAGACAGGGTAGTATTCTCTCACCTTACTTATTCAATGTATATATGGATGAATTAAGTGATAAATTGAATAAAGAGCAGATTGGATGTTATGGTGGGAATAAAATCATCAACCATCTCATGTATGCTGATGATCTGGTCATTATTGCACCGTCTTCTGCGGGTCTGAGCAAACTTCTTGATATATGTGAATCTTTTGGTAGTAAACATTGTGTTAAATTCAACCCACTGAAAAGTGCTGTTCTTATATTTAGATCAAAATTACTGTATAAAAGTAAACTGCCAAATTTCTCACTCAATAATCAAATTATTCAAGAAGTAAACAAAATAAAATACCTGGGACACATTATCTCAAACGATTGCTCAGATGATGCAGATATCGGCCGTCAGCGCAGACAGCTATATTTACGTGGTAACACCATCTTGAGAAAATTCCACATGTGTAATTGGGAAACTAAAGTCACTTTGTTCCGGACATATTGTTCCTCTATGTACACGGCCCATTTGTGGTGGAAGTATAAGAGAGCCACCATAAATGGTCTGTGTACATCCTATCATAATATACTCAAGATGTTCATTGGTCTCTCTAAATATGAAAGCACTAGTATGGTGTGCACACTGTTGGATGTGCAGTGCTGTCGGGCTGTCATCAGGAGACTGGTGTACAGCTTTTCGCAGCGACTGCAATCCTCCAGTAACACGCTGATTGTAGCTCTTTGGTCTAGTGATCATATCTATGAATCCCGTATTATATCTCACTGGCAGAAGCTGCTGCACACATAGTATGTACTGTAATGTAATATATAGGTCTAATTGAACTATGAGCAATGATCTGTGCAATAGGTGTTAACCAACATTGAGCAATAGCCTTAGTTAGCCTATCTGTGTTATATTGTGACAAAATGTGATATGTGCTCTATTCTGTAAATAGGCCTACTGTTTTTTTTATTTTATTGTGTCTTTATTAATATATCTTTGTGTATAATTATTATCTGTGCTCTGACGAGAAGTGTATGTGATATGGACCATTAGGTCGTACTGTATTTATACTGTATCTATCTTATGTGTCTGGAATAAAGAATTATTATTATTATTATTATTATTAGCAACGTGTGCATTATGGGGGATTTTAATTTCCCTAATATAGATTGGCAGCAACAAATAGGTGACTGATTCAAAGGAGTTTATTGAGGTAGTACAAGATAGTTTTTTATCTCAATTCATAGATACGCCGACTAGAGGTGATAATATTTTCGATTTAGTTTTCAGTAACAATGAACATATGATAAATAGTGTAGAAATCGGGGACCACCTAGGAAATAGTGATCACAATTCTGTGTATTTTAATATACAATGGAAAGGTAATATCAGAGAGAATACAACATTAATACCTGACTTCAGAAAAGCCAATTATGGTGGGTTAAGAGAAGCCTGTTAGCGGACCCTATGGTCAAAAAATTAAGTCGATCCAGGTGTCCAAATGACTGTATCCTTTCTCAGGCACCTGTCATCTTAAGTCAGGAAGAGACGTCAAACTTGGTAGATACATACGATAATTTTATGAAGTCAGTATTCAATGCGCAAAATAAATATATTCCCAAAAGAAAATTTAGATCAACACAGAACCAACCCAAATGGATGAATAATAGACTATTAGATCTTCTAGGAAAAAAGAGAGGAATATATAGAAAAATTAAAAAAGGCGAAATTCACCTACTTGCTTACTATCAGAATCTATCACGACAGGTAAAAAAGGATATTAGTAAAGAAAAAAGAAATTATGAAATTAAGGTTGCCAATGACTCAAAAAATAATCCTAAAGCTTTTTACCAACTATATAAATCCAAGGTTAGAGATGTAATTGGTCCCCTTAAAACTTCGATAGGAGAAATGACAGAAAATGATTTAGAAATGTGCAGTACATTAAATAGTCAATTTCTTTCCGTTTTCACTAATGAAAATTTGGCACAGTTTCCAGAAGTCCGTAAGCGATACAGCGATACTATAGATAGTATAGATAATAGGTTAAGTACGGTTACTATAAGTAGAAATGATGTGCTTAAGGAAATTGACAGACTGAAACCTCATAAATCGCCTGGTCCTGATGAGGTATATGCTAGAGTATTAAAAGAATGCAGAGATGAGTTAAGTTACCCATTAACATTTCTATTTAACAAGTCATTAGAAACAGGTATAGTTCCAGAAGCTTGGAAGCTTGCAAATGTAGTTCCGATCTTCAAAAAAGGTGATAAATCAATAGCATCCAATTACCGTCCCATTAGTCTCACTTCAATCATAGGAAAGCTACTAGAGTCAATTATTGCTAGGAAAATGAGAAACCACTTAGAAACATTTAACTTAATCAATTCTTCTCAGCATGGATTCACTCAGGGACGGTCTTGCCTTACTAATTTGCTTAGTTTTTTCTCAGAGGTATATGAAGCAGTAGATAATGACAAGTCATATGATATTATATATTTAGATTTCAGTAAAGCTTTCGACAGAGTCCCTCATGAGAGATTGATGAGAAAGGTTGAGGCACATGGAATAGGTGGGGCGTTGTTAGGATGGATTAGGTCATGGCTAATTGGTAGGAAGCAGAGAGTCAGCATAAATGGTACCAAGTCAGAATGGGGAGCAGTCAAATGTGGTGTCCCCCAGGGATCGGTATTAGGTCCACTGTTGTTTCTTATATACATAAATGACCTAGATTTAGGTATAACTAGTAGGATAAGTAAATTCGCAGACGATACTAAAATGGGGAGATCAATTGATTCAGATAGCGATATAGAGTGCCTCCAAAGGGATCTAGATACCTTACATGAATGGTCAGTAAATTGGCAGATGAAGTTTAACATTGACAAATGCAAGGTATTAAAGATAGGGAAGATGCAAACAAATGTTAAATATAAACTAGCTAATTTAGAATTAGAAAATTCAGACTGCGAGAAAGATCTAGGTGTGTTTGTTAGCAATGATTTGAAGCCTAGACAACAGTGTATAAGCGTTCGTAATAAGGCAAACAGGATTCTCGGGTTCATCTCTAGGAGTGTGAGTAACAGAACTGCTGATGTTATCTTAAAACTTTACTTGTCATTAGTGAGACCCCATATGGATTATGCTGTCCAATTTTGGTGTCCTTATTACAGAATGGACATAGATTCATTGGAGAGAGTACAGCGTAGAATGACAAAAATGATCCATAATATTAGAAATCTTTCGTATGAAGAAAGGTTGAAGAAATTAGGTTTACATTCGTTAGAGAGACGCAGAGTTAGAGGGGATATGATAGAGGTGTTCAAGTGGGTTAGTGGGATTAACAAAGGGGACATGACAAATGTACTAAAGCTCAGTGATAGCGAAAGAACTCGTACCAATGGTTTCAAATTAGATAAATTTCGTTTCAGAAAAGATATAGGCAAATATTGGTTTGGTAACAGAGTTGTAGATGGGTGGAATAGACTACCAAGTGTTATAGTGGGATCTAAAACTGTAGGGAGCTTTAAGATAAAATTGGATAAGCATATGGACGAGAAGGGTTGGGTGTGAAGGGGGATCAGCCGGGTTGGGCCAATCAGCGCTCTGCAGACCCCCATAATCCTGCGTTAATCTCTAACCGTTTTGGTAAGATGATCCTCAGGGTATTAGAGTGTGAAGCCTATAATTGGGCTTTGTAATTGAATTGGGGTTGTGTGGGACAGGGATCTGCCTTGCTTAGGCCAATCGGCTTTCTGCAGACTCCCATTTTCTTATGTTCTTATGTTCTTATGTTCTTATTATGATAGGATGTACACAGACCATTTATGGTGGCGCACTTATACTTCCACCACAAATGGGCCGTGTACATAGAGGAACAATATGCCCGGAACAAAGTGACTTTAGTTTCCCAATTACACATGTGGAATTTCCTCAAGATGGTGTTACCACATAAATATAGCTGTCTGCACTGACGGCCGATATCTGCATCATCTGAGCAATCGTTTGAGATAATGTGTCCCAGGTATTTTATTTTGTTTACTTCTTGAATAATTTGATTATTGAGTGAGAAATTTGGCAGTTTACTTTTATACAGTAATTTTGATCTAAATATAAGAACAGCAGTTTTCAGTGGGTTGAATTTAACACAATGATTCACATATTTCAAGAAGTTTGCTCAGACCCGCAGAAGACGGTGCAATAATGACCAGATCATCAGCATATATGAGATGGTTGATGATTGTATTCCCACCATAACATCCAATCTGCTCTTTATTCAATTTATCACTTAATTCATCCATATATACATTGAATAAGTAAGGTGAGAGAATACTACCCTGTCTCACTCCATTGGTTACTGTAAAGGAATCCGAAATAATGTTACCCCATCTTACATTAAATGTTTGATTGGCGTACCAGTACTTCAAGATTCTCAGTATATAGGATGGCACTCCCCTTGTTGCTAATTTATCAAACAGGATATTGTGGAAGACTCTGTCAAATGCCTTACTAGCATCAAGAAAGCATGCAAAAATAGAGCTGTTCATTTTGATGTACCCATCCACTAGCTCCAGAGTGTAGATGCACTGGTCCGTACCATGATTCTTTTTAAAACCAAATTGATTACTATTAGTTGAGATATACACTGAGATTCTGTCTAAAATTATTAACTCTAGTATCTTACTTACAATACTGGCAAGGGCAATAGGTCTATAGTTGTCTTTTGATGTAATTTTGCCAGCCTTGTCTTTAATTACTGGTATCAAGGTAACGGACATCATAGATTCTGGTAGGAAACCATGGATTAGAAAGCTGGTAAAGCAACTGCTGAGTTTCTCCAAGAGGAGAGTGGAGGAGTACTTCAAATGTTCAGCATATATACCATCAAAACCACAGGATTTGTTAGCATCTAGCCTTTACATCATCTAAAGGCCAAATTTCAACATATTTCCCCATTTTCACTTTTGCATTGCCTTTATTATATATATGGGTACATGATGTCAGGATCGCCCATGGAGTGCTTTGCAAACTCCTTCTAATAATGAACACTTGCTATTGGCGCACTCTCCTATCCAGTTCGTTCTTTGCACGATGAACGATGTCATGAAAAAAAGTGAAAATTTAGATAATTCTGACCATAAATTAATATAAGTAGAATTGAATTTGCAACATCACATTTAAAAACAATAATAAATAACAATAACATAAAAAGAGGTTATGGGAAGTTAAAGATATATATTATTATAGAACTGATAATTCATTAAAATAGTTTGATCAGCTTTATTATTGATGAAAGTTCTTCAGTATCATATCACTAAAACCAAGCAGATCCCAATGGACATTGTAGTTTGAATAGGGTTTGTCCCTGGAGTTGAGCTTTAATGACATCAGAACAAGTGCCTGAGGTAACCATAATAGAGACAGGAGGAGCTATATACTAATAGCGCCCTCGTTGCATATTGTCTTTGTATATGTGTCGTAAGGTCAAGCCTGGGAACACAATCAAAAGAACCCGATATTCTCAAGAGAGAATATTGGTGTGAAACCAATCTGCGAGGTGTCTCTGATGCGGAACTGACAAACTGGTCTCAATCGTGGAATGGCCCGTTTTTTGCTGGAACAGAAAAATTTCATGAATCAATAGTGCAAAAAGACAGAGGTAGGCCCTAGGCCAATTGATTCTCTCATTCTGGGAACGAAGAGCCCGACTGCTAGTAATCAGAGCTTCTGTGAAAACAGTCGAGAACCTACTGTATATTCCAACCTACAGCATGTAGGCCAATACATTTCATACACATGTGGGTAGAGGGACACTGGGCAACACCCACGTCTGTGATTCAATGAGTCCATGATGGGTATTGCCATACCAAGAAATCATGGATATTTGGTGCCCTTACAGCTGTAGTGTATGTCATGATATTCATATCAGTCTCCGACAACCTGAGCTTGGGAGTTTTACGTACGGTCATCGTGAAAATGAAATGTCGGAACTTCCAACAATATCGAAGGAATATAAAGTCAGAGAGACTTCCTTGGTATTGGCCTCTACAGTCCCAACATTGTGTCGGGATATTGTGGAATCATGTTAGGTTCTTAGGACTATCCGATCCAGTATCGGGATGCTCAAAGAGGTTGACAAGTTCACATGGTTCGACAGATGAAAAAAGGAGTGATGTGACACTGATGATACTGATGCCTCCTCGACTGGTTAAAACTGACTGGTAATACGGTCAAGACTGAGATAATGATACCACGAATTATGGAAAGGACAAGACCCTGCATGGTTCCAATGACAACTGTGGGAAAATTGAAGGAGAGTGAAAGACTCAGTGTCAGTGAGTGGACCGAGAACCGAAGCAGTTAGGCCATATTATGCACTGGATACTTTTTGCATAACATAACGAACCAAGGTACAGATGGTCAGAAAGAAATCAAATGCCAGGTCGGATTGACTTCACAAAGAGAACCGACTTATACAGTTAAGTAAATGGTCGGACATTCTTATACCACACCATGTATGCAACAATAAGGTTGGGAGAAAGTAATAATGCCGAATTACCTAGAGAGGATTGGTGATGGGCTGGTCTATCAGAGTGAGAGCTGAGCGTTCTCTGCCATACCCATAGCTTACTCTGACTGTTCCTTTTACTTGCATGTTTTCTAGATCTCAAATGACGGCGTCTCTTCCGTGGATTGACCTCCCTACTGCCAACATAGAGGTTGGCAGATTGGGAGCCAAAGCGTCACATTTTTCCTTTGTCCCTTAACTTTCCCTTCATAATTGCTGAGGGGCACAGGGCCTTGGGTGGGGCTTTGGTTTCCCGGGCTTTTCCGCACCCTCCTCAGCTCCCCTCCTTAGAGTGGCTTCGGTCACCTGAGCTTTATTAGTGGTAAGCAGGGAGGGTTTTGTGGGGGCGCGGACCTTGGGGCTGTTCGGCCAGACAGCCTGGGGAACAGCAACAACAACAACCTAGAGAGGAGGCAAAATTGTGGATGTCATGACGAACATAACTATGTCGAAAAACCCGATGTTGGACGTTATCATCGGTAGATCGGGAATTAATCATCATGAGCAAGGGCCGAGAGAACTGCGATGTCTCCGAGCTACTGTCGGAAAATAGAGGACATATGTCGGGTTCATAGAGCATGCTGATCTCATCGTAAGTTCATAAGAATTAGACTGTCCAGGTGGTCGGGCAGGATTACCCATGATGCTTTGGAAAAACTGCCTTAGTATTATATCCATAGCGGAACCAGGAATGCTTGGAATACTATCGGATTAAAAGTTGATAGTACACCATAGTATTGTGGAGTACCACCGGGTTGATAGAGAAGAAGAGGTATCGGAGTAAGATGGAGCTTTCTTAGATGTGATCACCCAATCTGATAGTCCGAAATCTTGAAAAGCAGAAAGAGCGATACAACCTGGGATAAAGTACGAAAAACTACCCTAGTATTTAATCCATAGCGAAATCCTGATATCTCTGAAATACTATCGGACTAAATGCAATAGCAACCACAGTGTTGTGGAGGATTATCGAGTAGAAAGAGAAGAAGAGGTAATTAACGGACTAAGATGTAGCTGTCCCCTGGGGGTTAGGGAATAGAATATGCCCCATGTGCCTTCTGCGTGTCGTAAGAGGCGACTAAAGAGGTTGGGTCGGTGGGCTTGCGACCCCCACCCGGAAAAAATATCGAAGCAAGGAAAAACGAACGAACAGCCTCGGATGCGGACGGAACCAACGTTGACGAACCACGACCGACTAAGGACATGCCTTCGGACATTCTGAGAATGGCTACGTGGAATGTTAGTGGCATGAATGATGGCACAAAAGAGAGAGAGGTTCTGGAAGTGTTAGTGAATGCCAGGCTGGATGTATGTGGAATGACAGAGACCAAATGGAAAGGTTCAGATGTGAGAGAGTGGGAGTGTGGAATGGGTGTGTGTGCTGGAGTGAGTGAAGGAACAGCGAGAGAAGGTGCATGTTTGTTTGTAAGTAGCAAATGGAAGGAATGTGTAAGAGAGTATGGGTCTGTGGGTTCAAGGATTGTGTGGGTGAGAATGAAAGTAGGAATACAAACGTGGGTGATTGTATGCGTGTATGCCCCGACAGAGGATATACTTGAAAGAAAGAAAGAGGAGTTCTGGATGAATGTGGAGGCGTGCCTGGAGAAGTTTGACAAGAACGAAAGAATATTTCTGATTGGGGATATGAATGGTAAGGTGGGTGATAGGAAAGTTGAGGGAGTGGTGGGAGGGTGGGGGGTACCATCAGAGGTGAATGGGAATGGTAGTGCACTTGTGGACGTATGTGTGGGGAGGAGGCTGTGGATAGCCAACACCTTCTTCCGACACAATGATCCACAGGTACACGTGGAAACGGATGTTGACGATGAAGGATAAGACAGTGGTGGAACGAAAGTCATTGATTGATTATGTATGTGTGGATGAACGAATGAAGAAATCTGTGATGGATGCTAGGGTGTATAGGGGTATTGGAGGGGGTCTGTCTGATCATTATGTAGTGGTAGCTAAGGTTAGGATACAAAAGAAGTGGGTGAGGAGAGCGGGAGGGAGGCGAGAGGAGGGTGGAATGGTGAGGAGGGTGGAGAGGTTGCAGGAGGAGGAAATCAGGGAGGAGTACAGGAGAGCAGTGGAAAGACGACTAGGTGGGTTCGACCTGGAAGTTATGGAGGAAGTGGAGGAGATGAGCAAGGTGTTTAAGGATGAGATCTGTGCAGCATGTGAGGAGGTGTGTGGAGTGAGGAGAAGAGGGAGGGGAGTGAAAGGTACAGCATGGTGGACAGAAGAGGTACGAATAGCTGTGGAAGAAAAGAAGAAAGCATATAGAGAGTGGTTGGGTAGCAGAGGGAATGAAGATTCCGAGAGACAGAAACGAGCGAGATACGTGGAGAGTAAGAGGGTGGTGAAGAGAGTAGTGAAGGAAAGTAAGAGAAGAGTAGATGAGGAATTTGGAAGGAATCTGAGTGTAAAATGGAGGGAGAGTAAGAAACTGTTCTGGAAAGAAGTCAAGAAAGTTAGGGAAGGTAGCAAGGGAAACAGTAAGGGTGTGAAAGATAAGAATGGGAGAATGCTAGCCGAGAAGCAAGAGAGAGTCGAAAGATGGAGGGAGTACTTCAGTGAGTTGCTAAATGAAAGGAATGAAGAGCCAGCAAACATAGCTGGATATGGTATGGGAGGGAGAAGAAGAGAAGTAGTGGAGGAGGAGGTGGGGATCAGGAGGTCAGAAGTGTGGGAAGCCATGAAAAGAGTGAAGTTGGGGAAAGCACCAGGAACAGATGGAGTGTGTGGGGAAATGTTGAGGTATGGTGGTGAGATAGTGATAGAATGGGTATGGAAAATGTGCAAACTAGCATGGGAGAAGGGGAGTGCACCCGGTGACTGGAAGACTGGCATAATAGTCCCCCTATATAAGGGCAAAGGGGAAAGAGGAGTGTGTGGTAACCACCGAGGAATATGTCTTCTAAGCGTAGTAGGGAAGGTATACAGTAGGGTAGTGATTGAGAGAGTGAGAGTGAGAACGGAGAAATGGATAGGCGACGAGCAGGGAGGTTTTAGGAAGGGAAGAGGATGTGTAGATCAGATTTTTACCCTGAATTGTGTTGTGGAGAAGTATCTGGAGAAGAAACAAAAGGTGTATGTTGCCTTTATGGACTTGGAGAAGGCCTATGACAGAGTGGATAGAGAAGGTTTGTGGAAAGTACTTAGAATATACGGAGTAGAGGGCAAGTTGCTGAAAGCAGTGAAGAGCATGTATGAGGGTGCAAAGGCGGCAGTACGTGTGGAGAGTGAGCAGAGCGAGTTCTTTGACCTGAATGTTGGTTTGAAACAGGGGTGTGTGATGTCCCCGTGGTTGTTTACTGTATATATGGATGGAGTTATGAAAGAAATACTATCAAGAGCAGTGGATGTTGGTGTATCGCTGAAAAGGGAGGAAATTGAGTGGAAGCTACCTATACTGCTGTTTGCGGATGATACAGTTCTGATGAGTGATAATGAATGGGAGTTGCAGGGTCTGGTAAATGAGTTTGGAACAGTGTGCGAAAAACGGAATTTGAAGGTAAATACGGGGAAGAGCAAGGTTATGGTCTTCGAAAGGGGTGAAGTCACAGAGTGTGAGGTGAAGCTGAACGGTCAGGCTATGGAGATCGTCAACTCTTTTAAGTATCTGGGCAGTGTGTTGAGTAAAGATGGGACTATGGATGAAGAGGTGCGGGAGAGGGTACAACAGGGGAAGAGGGTTGTAGGAACGCTAAAAGCAGTAACAAGAAATAGGGTGGTCAGTATGGAAGTGAAGAAGTCCTTGCATGACAGTGTGGTAATCCCGACACTGACTTACGGAAGCGAAGCATGGACGTTGGTTGAGAGACTCAGACCAAGAGTGAGAGCAGTGGAAATGAATTACTTAAGGAGTGCGTGCGGAGTTACATGGAGGGATAGACAGACTAATGAGGAAGTAAGAAGGAGGTGTGGTGTGGAGGTAGATGTGCTGGAAAGTGTGAAAAGGAACAACTTGAGATGGTTCGGCCATATGGAACGTATGGAAAGCGAGAGAATGACTAAGAGGGTGTATGAGAGCGAGGTGGAGGGACAGAGGGGGAGAGGTAGACCGAATATGAGGTGGAAGGATGGAGTGAGGAAGTACATGAACGAAGTTGGTGCTGGTTGGGGGGAGGGGCGTCGACTGACTGGGGACAGAGGTGCATGGGGGCGGTTCGTTCGTGGCCACCCCTTCGGGGATCACGGCGTCAGGCAATAGATAGATAGATAGATAGATGTAGCTTTCTTGGACCCAATCACCCTATCTGCTAGTCTGAGTTATCGAAAAGCAGAAAGAGTGATACAACCTTGAATATTATAGGGGGGAACTACTGGTAATAACCTGATACCTCGATAATCAGACACCGGGATCTTAAACCTCAATCAATCTCATCGGGGGTTCATGAAAAGCAACAGTTCAAGGTGTTGGGCAGTATCAACCAAGTGCATGGTTAAAAGATAGTGGAACCAAATCTTTGGAATACCATTGGATTAACAAGGATTGATGACAACCCCAGTGCTGAGGAAAAACATCGGGCGACGACAATCCCAGTGCTGAGGAAGACCATCGAGTGACAACAACCCCAGTGCTGAGGAAGACCATCGGGTGATGACAACCCCAGTGCTGAAGAAGACCGTCGGGTGATGACAACCCCAGTACTGAGGAAGACCATCGGGTGATGACAACCCCAGTGCTGAAGAAGACCGTCGGGTGATGACAACCCCAGTGCTGAGGAAGACCATTGGGTG
The DNA here is from genome assembly GCA_032716605.1 of Paralithodes platypus. Classification (NCBI taxonomy): domain Eukaryota; kingdom Metazoa; phylum Arthropoda; class Malacostraca; order Decapoda; family Lithodidae; genus Paralithodes; species Paralithodes platypus. The sequence goes on from CM064499.1 coordinate 22,777,070, forward strand.
ATGACAACCCCAGTGCTAAGAAGACCATCGGGAAGGAAGTAGAAGAAGATCTGGGTATTGGACTAAGATGGCTTTCCTTAGACCCAATCACCCGATCATGTTTTTCTAAGGCCTTGAAAAACGGAAAGAGCGATACTACCTTGAATAATATATATGGATTGTTAGGTTTGAACAACTGTCAAAATCCTGACACCCCGATGAATACATCTGGAACAGAGCTGAAGTATCCGATTTTGAAAGCACAAGGTCCTTGTAAAGTTAGTAAAAATAGGTTAGCCTAAAACTGAACAAGATGCAGAAATAAACTTGAGCCGACCAGGTCAAGTGAGATATCTTTCTTGGTCTAACTTGTAGAGTGTCTGCCTAATAGCCTAAGGGTCCCGGGTTCAATCCCAGCCCAAGGCATATTTTCGGGAAGCTATTTCCGCATCTAACGAAGTTTAGATGTGTTGGTAAAATTGTTAAGATGGTTGAGAGTAAGATCGGAGCTCCATAAATCCTCTTTCGGGTATGGTGTAAAAACCTATCCCTACATCCTGGTATAAAGAATAACCATGGACCAACCTGACTTAGAACTTGGTGCTTCCAAAGTGTATTGATACCCTGATAGACATGACCAAATGCTTATACTGACTTGTAAAAAGGATACCCTATAAAATACGAGAGAAAGGACAAGACTTGATAAAGGAAGACTCGAGGGACAACAGTAACGATGAGAGGAAGAGAGAAAGAAAATTACAGGTCACCGAGAACGGAAAGAAGACGGCAGGAATGAAGGAAAGAGAAAGGAGCAGAAAATGGGAAATCAATGCAGTTGGTCAGTTTTCCCGACTTGGGTAGAGGTTGGTCGCGAGTAAACTGGTCAGTGCAACCCCCAAACTCAACAGAGAAATTGTTAGGTGGACAGAACACTAGTCCGAGCCACCTAATAGATTCTCTGGCCCTCCCCAACTTGGGTAGCGGTATTTGTCCAAACGGTTAGGAGATCTCCCTCACCTCAAGCAAAGGAATTGTTAGGTGGACAGAACAATGGTCCACACTGCTATAGTAAGTTCTCTGACCCTCCAGGCTTGGGTAAAGGCTATCACCAGAACACTGGTCCGTGTGGTGACTGAACTTAAGTATAGAAGTTGCTAGATTGCCAGAACACAGGTCTGTGCTCCCTAGTAACTTCTCTGAGCCCCCCCCCCCCCTTTCCCTCTACACCTGAATGGTAAGTAGCCAGCTCAGCGCCGAGCCGAGACCCACTGGAGGACGTTGCCAGAGGACTCCCACTGGCAACTACCGACCCTGATGTTGAAGCCACTACAAGGACGAGCCAGAGGAAATCTGTAGATGTTGGACCACAACGCAAGAACGAAGTTTTTGTTTTGTTTTAGCTTTGTTGAAGGCTCTATAACAGACCTCCCTTCTAACTTGGTAGGTCTCTATAGTCGAGGATACAAACCACACTTGTTTATCAGTATAAAGTGGAATATTTTGTACATGAACTCCTCATGAGATCAGGTATGGTAATATCTTACTTTATAGCCACACACACCCATACAGTGATACCCGTAAACTCAACCGCAGTGACACCTATCTTTCCACGCCCTGTGACTAAGTGATATGTGATTACTTCATTGTGTTTATGTTTTCATTTCATGCTAAATTCGTTCGAGAAGTGTTTCCATGACTTGTCTAAATCTATGTGCAAAGACTCCTAAATGTGCTTTTTAGGATACCAATATATCCGTGATAAACTCTGACATTCAAGAGACACTCAGTGCATTATTAATATACATATTTTGTGTGTAATTAGTATTGCTATTTCAAAAGAGACAATAACCCTCATCTTTAATACTTTTGCAATTCATCTCAGCTCCGGGGTATATATGTCCATACTCATGATTTTGTGTATTGTATTTATGCCATTATATGTGTGAACAATTAGCCAAGTAAGCCATCCTAGGTTATTATCTTTACTGAATATAATAACTATAAATGTATTCCTGTTTTGTCCTTACACCTCTGCATATTTGTGTGTGTGTCTGTGTGTGAATTCCTTCTCTGCCCAGTTAAGTTAGAATCAACCTATTATAGCCAGTAACCCTATCAAAAATCCTGTTATAACAGAGATACTTTTTTTTTTTTTTTTTTTTTTTTTTTTAAGAGACAATGAACGGAGGAAGGAAAAACACAGATAAAACAAAAAGGTCCATGTGCCTAAAGGCATCCTCCATTCATAAAATGTTTGTAACAACTGGATTTAAACATTTGTAGATTGTAAGTTTGTGGAAAGCAATTCGAGGGAAGTGAATTCCAAAGAGTAGTAGCTCTGGGGATAAATGAATTCTGATAAGCAGAAGTTCTGCATTGTGGAGGAGAAAGTGTAAATTCATGGGTGCTCTCAGCTGCCCTAGTTCTACGGGGAAAGATGTGGAGAGGCGGCACAATTGAAGCAAGTTCCTCGGAACAATTGCTGTGAAAATATCTGTAGAATAATGCAAGGGATGCAACGTTTCTTCGTATGGCTAATGTAGGAAGGTCCTGTGTGATTGCAGGGTTATTGATTAATCTAATAGCTTTATTTTGAATTTTGTCCAACTGCCTCAATGCAACCACTCCACTTCCACCCCACAGAGGTGAACAGTAATCCATCTGAGAGCGCACATGACTTTTATATATTACGGCCAACTGCTCGTCAGTGAAGAATTCTCGAACTCTGTACAGGAGTCCCAGTTTTTTAGAGGCATTCTTAGCAATGCTTCTAACATAATGTGTCCAGCTCAAGTTAGTAGTTAATGTTACACCGAGAATGTCAATACTAGGGGAAGTGGGAATATTTACATCATTAAAAAATATATGGGAGTCAGTGAGATTCTGTCGGTTAGAAAATTGAATGTACTTGGTTTTCTGTGCATTAAAGGAAACTAGATTCTCTTGTCCCCATTCATTAATTCTAGAAAGGTCCTGGTTCAGAGAAATTGCAGTGTTTATTTTTGAATTTATAAGATCGGGTTGGGTGAAAGAATTGGTAAATGTGAAGGAACTGTGGAGTGTTGAGTCATCTGCGTATGAATGTATTGGATTTTGAGTGGTAGATATGAGATCATTGATATGAATGAGGAACAGAGTTGGGGCTCTGTATTATGTGGATTGTGTCCTCATTCAATAGAGGCCTACACAAGTTAGAAGAGAGGTTTGCGAACAGCTTCAAACAAAGCTAACACTTCTTAATCTTGATCCGGCATCAATGTCTGGGCTGGCTTCATGGCATGGTAGAATTTAGAAGACGTCCAGGCACAGGTCCTTTAGCGGGGTGCTGGCCTACGGGTCCCGGCAGGTACCTACACCAGTTGCTAGCTGTTTTATGGGTTTTGAGGGGAAGTCACTTGAGCTGAATTTTAGGGGATCACAATGGCCATGGCACAAGCAATCCAATACCTAGAAATCCGCCCCTGTACAAATAACCACAATGATCCCTCCTTCCTGTTCGCCAATGCGTAGGAGTACTGGGATAGAGCAGTATTCTTCCCTATACAACAACTTACGTCAGTCAAAGCATCAACATAAACTATGATAGGCCTATAGGCCTATGCTTTCTCCAACTGATTGATGTCATTGAGGGATGGACCAGAGCAGTCGATGATGGCAAGTTAGTCGACGTGTTGTATTTGGATTTCCAAAAGGCGTTCAACACAGTACCGACCAAGAGGTTATTGGCCAAAATAGAAGCTATGGGAATATCTGGAAACGTTCTAAAGTGGCTCTCTAGCTTTCTAACAGGCCGTACCCAGTGTGTGCTTCTAAATGGAACCAGCTCAGTCTGGGAAGAAGTACTGAGTGGGGTTCCCCAGAGGAGTGTGCTGGGCCCAGTCTATCTGTTCTTGATTTTTATCAACGATTTGCCAGATGGAGTCAAGAATCTGGTCCATATGTTTGCCGACGATACAAAAATCAGTCTCAACTTTGACGACGAGCTCGTGTGTGAATCCCTTCAAGATGATTTAGACAACCTCAGTCTGATCCAGCACATGGCAGCTCCAATTTAATATTTCCAAGTGTAAAACAATGCATTTTGGACATGGTAACCCCAAACACCAATACACCATCACCATGGGAGCTGGTCAAGACTACAGACAACTAACTCAAGCGGATTCTGAGAAAGACCTTGGAGTGACATTTCAGAGTGATCTCAACTTTAGTAAGCATAAAAAAGGCTAACACAATGCTCGGCTTAGTGAAGAGGAGCTTCTCTTATATGGACCAAGATATGTTCACACTACTATATAAGACTTTAATCAGGCCCCAACTAGAATACGCTACCTGTATATGGTCACCCTTTAAACTAAAAGAAATAAAGTTGATGGAAGGGGTCCAACGAAGAGCCACGAAACTGGTCCACTCACTGAAGGATCTCCCCCTACCATGGAAGACTGAGATATCTTGGCCTCCCAACTCTGGAGTTCCGTCGCGGCAGAACTGACATGATACAGGTCTACAGGATGACAACCCAAGAGCAGGACTTCTCTCATTTTTTCCCCCGAGCGAGACTGGCCTGAGAGGCCACAGTAAGAAAATACATAAAGAGAGGAGCCGCCTACAGATCAGAAAGAACTTTCTCTCAGCGAATTGTCGACAGATGGAATAAACTACCGGAAAAAGTTATTCAGGCAAATTCTATAGCAATCTTCAAATCCCGCTATAATGAATATACCAAAAACGAATCCACCAAATTTTGCCCAAACTGGTATAATTAAAGAACTCCCAACTACGGCCTAACCGGCTAATTCATATAAATAAACGAGAGGGTCCAAACAAGCCAGTAGGCTTACAACATGACCCTATTTCAACGGTAAATTCAACGGTAAATAGTGGTCAACCTGATAACAGGACTCGCTCGAGGTTACTGGGGACTAGTCATGGTTGTGGTATCTGCCTAGCTTATATTAACCCTTTCACACACGTGTGGACGCGATCGCGTCCTTAACCCAGGGACTGCAGCCAGACTCTTAAGAGGTTTTACTGGGTGAATGCGGCCAGACTTTTAAGATCCAAGGCATACAAAAACACTTTCAAAACATCCCAGTGACACTCAAAACAAAGCAACTTGTGATTAGGTGAGATAATTCCCTCCATTACTTTCTACCACTCCTACACATGTGTCCCCCCCCCCCCTCCTCAATTATCTGGTATTTTCCCTATAATTCCCGATATTTATCGAGTATTTTCGTGCGAAGACGGCTGGGAGAGAGGGAGGAGGATTGGGGAGTGTATCTCCGACCCTCTAAACCAGTCTGAGAGCTCCCCTTGTCTCTCAGTACCATGCGAGACAGGAGAGAGTGAGGGTGTTTCTCTCTCACTGGCAGTGTGGTAGCTAAGGTGGAGCAAGTGGGTACATCTGTCCCCAGGTGCAGCATGTAGGGGGGCGCCAAAACGAGGTCGGAATTTAAATGTTATTAATTATGGAATGTTGAGTGAGTAGACCTGTGTTATATACTATAATGGTCGTAAAAATAAAGTAAGATGAAAATCATGAATGATGAAATGAGGTATATTCTTAAGATAATCGATGAATTATATGAATATAATTACGAAATAGAATTACAACTGTTGTAAAAACAATTTATTATGGCATGCCCATCAGTCATAACTTACTAGCAGAAAATAATATACAGTACAGCATAGTTACCCTACGTATTGGCCGCAAAATATCAGTTCTTTCGTAACAACATAATTATTATTTTGTTGGTAAAATATTTTCTCTCTTGTTATGCCCTGTTTTTCTACAGGTTTAACTTGGGTAATGTGAGTTCTAATTGACTGGGTATATAAGGCTGCATGCACAATACAAGATATGAGGAATAGAGAACACAAAGAAACACATGGTAGCAAGTTACTCGATCACGTTTATTGATATACCACTGCAGAATACTTGTGTAAGACAATATAATAGAATCGAACAACACTAGCATAAGTGGATCTGGATGGAGCCTAGTCTCCCACTTCCAACGTTCAGGTATTAATCTTCTGATCACTGGCTTTAATTTAACAGGTTTAAATACCGAAGACCATCAATGTTACTTATAGAATCATATTCACTGTTAGATTTATTACTGGTAGCTCTGGTGCACAAGTAGTAGTTCACAGACTAGATTAGACACACGTATTTTAGAGCACGGGAATTCTAGTAACCTCAGGGGGTACTGATCTAAGTTTTATATTATTGTCTCAGAAATACATAGAACGCAAATCAGTGGGCGAACCTTCAGATATCACTAGGGTTTCCTTCTAGGTAATAATATCTGGGCATATGGTTGATTACGAGAGTTAGTATCGCCTGTTAAATAATGAACACTGATACGCTTAGCACTTCATAATTGAATGGTTATATGAATTATACTGGGGCAAAGAGATAGCCACTTCGTAGAAATATTAATTAGTGAATCTCTAAACAGCACAGTAATATGTAGTACTGCTAAAGGGAATCTTGGGTAGCATCTGATGGGTCTGGTCCTGGTTATCTTGCGTCCATGATGTTGGGGGCTAACGACTGGTTCCGCGGCCGTCCAGGGGGCCCATATGTGTGAAGTTCTCAAATACGTGGGCAGGTCCTTCTATCCAAATCTGCCACGGAGTCTTCCGGCTCTGGAATCTCACTCCGGAACAACACAAGGGCAGAGCTAGAAGTTAACTGCAGGGTAGTGACCCCTGGTTGGTGTCTAGCTTTCAACTGATTTGACTGGGGGCGGGAGCTAGATTTATAGGCTCGGTTCTGGACCCTGTAGACAGTAGGGATCTCGAGTCTTATGGACTTATTTGAGCTCTCAATAGATATGGAGACTAGGTAAGATGGTATTTACTGTTGTGGCCATGGCTATAGGAAAGCCTTTATATTTTCATATAACTGAGCCTTAGTAAGAGGTACTATTTTGGCTATACTGGAAGTATTTAGGGGAGAGAGACTGGATCTACTTTGCGAGGAGGATGGGGACAGCTGTGATAGAAGCGTCTCTCTTAGATTGTTCAATCTTCATTCTATGGTATAGCTGAGGTGCTAATTTAGTGATCAGAGCATGCAAGAAAGGTAAATGGTTTATTGTGAGTTAATAGAGGTTAGTAAAGGTGTTAGTCATGCATGGTTAGTTCATTGATAGGAAGAATTCCTGTGCTACCTGGCAATGACTCGGAAGTCAAAACAGGGGCCAGGTATACCTCCGCGGGGGTGGGGGTCTCCCTCCTCGGGTGGGCAAAAAGGGGGAGCTGGGCGCCCTCTCTCTGTGATAGTCGTCCGGCGGCTGTGGCTAGGGGCTTGCCATATCACCAGTGTTCGTAATAACCCTCTGTGTATGAGACAGATGTGGGTGTCCTTAATACCAAAACCGAAGGTGCCTTGGCTAGCTGGTTTTACTCGGCTGGTTGTTAATTGTAGGGTTTGCTGGATGTGGTGGAGACTGGGTTGCTAACTCTGCCACATTTATCTGGAAGTATGGCAATAGAAGTTAGTTACTGGCGAGGCGGCTAGCCTCGCACCGACGACCATTGGGTGCAGGGTTGTGAATGGGTTGTAAGAGAATAGATGGCATGCAAGGGGCTAGTAAAGTTCTAATGTTGTTCTGGCCTACTAAGTGAAGGTAGGCTGGATAGGAGTATATATATAAAAGGTTGGAGAGCATTAGCAACGGACAATTCAAGGATCTTCAAGAGGTATGAGAGAGAGGCTAGGTCGGACAAGAGTAAAGAAGTGTGGGGTCTTATAATGAGAGGGGGGGAGTGCAGGGGGGCTATAGGGGAATTTGACCCTAAGGTCTCTGGGCGAGGGGGTGGCATTAGGCTGCAGTTGATATGGAAGTTTGAAAAGGCAGTAGAATACGTTAGCCAAATGCTACCGGGGAATGCAACTATGGGGTGGTATATGAGTCTGGAAAAGATAGAGTTATGTGATCAGTCCGAGGGGTTATGGATACTATTAGTTGGCCCTGGGAACTGCGTTTTCTATTAAATATAAATATACCAACAACAGCGGCAGTTCGTAGGGATACTTAGTTATTGTTTCGGGGTACTTATGACAGATACTGGTAACCAGGTTATCTTATACAATCTCTGGTTGGGGTAAGAGGTGTATGACACGAAGTAAATTGGCGTAGTGTGGACTGTGGATACGAAGGAGGCAAGGGGAAGACGTATGACAATTGTGGAAAAGTAAATGGAAAAAGGTGAACACAATGGCGGATAAAAATACTTAACCTAAGGATTGAATACATAGATTTATGGGGCGATGGGTCTTCAGAAGCTTAGTCTGGCAAGACAAGATGTTAGGGAATGTTAATATTAATACTTAAACTAAGGATTGCTAGAGGAACAATGCAAGGGGCGACTGAGCACGGGTTACATATATCTATACTCGTCATGGGAAATGATATACGAGGTCTAGGGACAAGCGTGGGTGTTTTAACTTCTAAGATATATAACATCTACTTCTCGGATGTAAGAACATACATAGATATAATTATGGCTGTCTGATGTGTTGGCATTGGCTCAACGTCGGGACAGGGCATGGGTGTTTTTAATATGAATGTATATTCCTGTTCATCATCTTTGTAGTTAGGAGTGTAGGACACGAAGGGTAGTGTACGTGAGGTGTGGAAAATGGTCAGTTTAGAAAAGGTAAATGGGTGCGGCCTGGAGCTGCTTAGCCCTGCGGGCTTGGGCCTGTCTGAAATGGCTGTCTCGGTCAGCTGGTCCTTTCGTTCTGTGGACCTTTCCTTTGGGTGTTTCTGTGTGGTGTTCGTTCGTGGCTTCTGTGGTGGGCTTCTCGTTCTGGGGCATTTTATCTCTCTTCACGTGTTATTCATTATTATCATTCAGGAATATTATAATAATATAATATAAATTTTATGAGAGTTTTGATATTACTTATTACAAATAATATATAGCAGAACATATATTAATGTCAATTTCAAGCATGAATGCATATTAGCTTCGGCCTGGTCTGTGAATCTGTTTGACCTGATTCGATCCCAGCCGAGGCGGACATTTAGTGGGTGTTTATCTTTTTGTCCGGTCTGGATTTTGGGAAACGGTTTCCTGGTTCATGAGATGTACGGCCAGCATATCTGTAAGTGACGTTACTCTGACGTCACAATTTTTTGTATGGGCCGAAAAATGGACCGGAAAACGGCTAGTGGGAACCGGGCTTTACACCCTCCGCTACAAGTCCTGACTGAGAAGGAAACCGTTTCACCAGTGTCTTACGCTCTTCCAACCAGCCTTACTATTTGTGTAGGTTTACTAGAACTAGAGCGCACTTGTCGGTACTGCATACTCTAATTATAGTAAATCCTGTACCAAGGCAATGTAAAGATGTTGGGTGGTCACCAGTGTGGTCCAACAAGAATACTAGCAAATCGAGAAATGCGTCTTACTTACTTTGATTACTTTGAAGAATCTCGCCCTCTACTGGCGCAGTCGAGGTGGGCCTCCGCTGGGGCCAGGACGCTCCTCCGCTCCTACCCCTCGTGCGACGAGTAGTTCCACCAATGTTTTACTCCCTCAAGGCAATTTCTCGGTTACCGGTGTGGTAATAATATCTATCCAACTCTACCATGATATCCTCTGTAATAAACTACAAGCAATGGGTATTGGGTCAGTGAACTGGTTTAAATTTTATCTTAGTGGTAGAACACAAAGAGTCAAAATTGATGATAATATATCTGATCCTATACCAATTAAGTGTGGGGTCCCACAGGGAAGCATCCTTGGTCCCTTACTCTTTCTCTGTTATGTGAACGACATGGAACTGAGCGTCTCGTGTAAATTATTACTGTATGCTGACGACAGCATGCTTCTGGTTTCAGGAAAAGACCCAATAAGTATTGCCGCTTCACTTTCCAAAGAACTAAAATCGTGTAGTGATTGGCTAGTGGACAATAGACTATCTCTTCACCTGGGCAAGACAGAAGCCATCTTATGTGGAACAAAACGCAAACTGAAAGACATTGTGGGCCAACTGTAATGATATTCCTATAACAACAGTGTCACAAGTGAAATATCTCGGACTAAAACTGGACTTGATTCAGTCAGGTGAAACAATTTTGGAATCTATCCTGAGTAAATGTAGAACACGTATAAAATACCTGTATAGACAGGTGGGATGCTTGCCAGCGGCGACCAAAAAGACCCTATGCCAAGCGCTTGTTCAATGTCATTTTGACTATTCTGTGTCATCCTGGTACTCTGCATCATTTAAATCAGCACAGCACAAACTTCAGGTCACTCAAAATAAAATGGTTAGGTTCATGCTGAACCTAGGACCCAGATCGCATGTTGGCCAGGAACAACTTCAGTCACTTGGTATGCTCAATGTCTCTGACAGGGCCAAACTAATCAGGCTCACTAATGCCTTCAAGATATTCTATGAAAAAGCTCCAGAGTATTTAAAGAGTAATTTTGTTAAAGCAAATGAGAGTGGACATAATACAAGAAATAGGATGTTTAATTTTACGGTCCCGAGAATCCAAGGACAGGGTAAGTTAACATTCTTCTTCACTGCCATCAAAGATTGGAACGACCTACCCCAGTTAGTCCGTGAAAAGAGAACAATGTATTCCTTCAGACGTAGCTTGAAGGAGCACCTGAACCAGACAGCTGCGAGAAGGGAGCACCAAGCTTATGTCTACTACTAAATACGACATAAGAGATAGGCAAAACAAACTGAAATGATTACTGATTACTGATTACTGATAATTACTATAGGATGTAAGGTACCTTAAAATAACCCCCTAGAAATACTTTCTCTAAAGTATGTACTTTTTTTATCCTCCCCTTTTTCCCCAGCTAACCTAATCCCACAAGGACCACAATGGAAATACGCCTAACGGCCTTATTGGGCTATCCTTAGTTGGAATTATGCAAGGCTGGTACATGTCATATTTGTAACATATTATGTGGTACCAATATTGTAAAATGCTAACTGAATAAATATTATTATTATTATTATTACTGATGATGAGGTAGGCTGAGATGGTCTTACCACTCTTGTCGTTCTCCTCGGTGGGGCATTTCACGGCTAGAGGGGCGGCTGTGCGTGGAGAAAGGGTTGGGATGCCTGCAGTAGCCCTTCTGGGAATCCGCACCATGGCAGTGGTGCGTCTCAGAGCAAGAAGGGCAAGTGGTGTGATGGTCTCCATGCACGGTTTACTCATTACGACGTCTTGAGGGGTTATCTTTGTTTGGTGTATCATCAATAGGTGCCGTGCGTGCGGGGCCTCATCTCTGTGATTTGTCTCCTTGGTACTTTTCTTCCCTACCTCACTAACACTGATCCCTGTGGCACACCACTCGATCATTACCTCTGTCCACTCTGATCTATGTCCATTAACGATGACTCTCTAGCTGCCTCCTGTTTTTGAGAAAAGCCCTTACCCATACCAGGATTTTATGTGCAATGTTATAGCTCTCTAACTTTGCAAGCAGTTTTTTGTGAAGAACTTGTTATGCCAGGTTTTTACTGGGGTTGATTGGTTTTTAATAATCAAGTTTTTCCTGACTGGAGAAGCCGAAATCGCTTTAACACAGACACGGAAAGTAATAGAGGATAATTATAACAAGACGTACATTCATATTCTATTTATTGGCACAAGAATATCGCATACGTAATACTAGAATTATGGTAAAGAACAAAATATAAGACGCACGAATGAGGCTCCACTACTTCTTACTCGTAAGACGGTTACTTCTATTGAAAATCTAGGTGATTATTATGGACTGTCTTCAAATCGAAGTATTACACTAGTATAGATCCTTCTCACAAGTGTCTATCCTGTGTATTGATAGCAGTATAATGTTTTCACGTTATATTCGTAGAGTAGATAACTTAGTCTTCGGTAGATGCGTTGGCCGTGGGGTTTATCCTGACGTGGCTGGGTTGACAACAGTTGTACTCGAACTCTTGGGGTGGGACCTTGAATACTATCTACCATATGCCATTGCATAAGTAAAAATAGAATAGAGTTAACGCAGGAGAGAGCTCACTGACTACTCTGGTCTTTATAAGAGTTTTGATGCAGAACTTTCAGTCTTGAGGTTGGGCCTTAAATAGTGTGTACAACTATACCATTGCATATGTACACATTATCGAGCTAATGTAAGATAGTTGTTTTTACGCAACTTCTCTTAACTGCTCTGACCGTTATAAGAGTCTTTCAGAACTGGGGGTTGATGAGTATGTTTTCTTTTTGTTGGTCTATTCCGGATAAAGCTCTAGCCCATGGGTAGCCTTCTTTATCCATAATAACGCCGGGGTTGGGGTAGGGGGGAGAATATTAGTTATCATCCATGGAAGAGTCTAATAAACTGCCTTGTTGATACCCACTCAAAACAGGGTGAACAGTAGTTTCAATATTCCAACTGTCTTACGTCCATGGATGGCAAGAACAATCTTCCTACTGAGCCTGCGATCTTCCAACTGTCTTACGTCCATGGATAGCAAGAACAACCTTCCGACCGAGCCCTCAATCTTCCCACTGTCTTACGTCCATGGATGGCAAGAACAGCTTTCCAACTGAGTCTCGATCTTCAACTTTTCGGCAGTAGTCATACCTTTTATCAACGTCATGGCTGTGGTGTGGTTGAGTGGTAGAACAGCGCCGGGACGTAGGATGTTCATGGTGTTTGTTTCCTTGTGGCTTCGAGGTGGGGTGTGGCACGCGGAGTAGTACTTCTCGGCTTTCTTGGTAACGGCGGTGGTGCGGTTGAGAGGAAGAACGACGCCTAGACTTATGTTGTGTATGATGCCTTTTCTTGTGTCATCTTTTCTTTCCACTTTTCTTATTATTCTGTACTTCAGGATTGTTTATGTTGATGAATAAATTCTTTCCTGGGGTTGAGGAATACATTATTTCGATGGTATAGGTAGCGCCAACGAATTTGACAATAATCTCGATCCCCCTCTTTGTAAAGTCAAAATCGAAATCCTAAACTAATGGTCCGATTTTAATTCTGTTTGCGCCATTCGATTCAGCTTGCCAAAGTCAAGATACATAGACTAACAGGTATGTTCACTCCCGCCTGGTGCGCAGGTCAGTGACGTCAGTAGGTGTTCTCCAGTTGGAAAATGGGGTATTTATACCCAAGACTGATATCCTTAAATCTTGGGGATATGAAAGAAAATGGAGAGTAGAAGGTAAACAAAAATAAACTCATATTCAATAATCCTGTATGCTAAAATTTGTATTATTATTATTATTATTATTATTTGTCCTTTGTTATTACTGTGTATTTATGCATGATTTTGCTTTACAAATAGTACCGGGAGTGTATCTTGTAGTCGCTCATACACACACACACACACACACCCCTGTCTTTTGACTGGCAACATCAGAACCCTCTGTGTGAACATGATTCAAGTAAAAGTATGTACTTGAAAGGTTACTCAGCTAAAAGTAAAAGTACCCACATAGAAAGTTACTTAAGTTAAAGTAAAAACAAAAATATCTACTGCCGAGGGGTTGGGTGAGGGAGGCTTATCAGCGCCATTTATATGTAGCGGTGAACTTTTAACTAGCCAAGGAATGTCGCACCTATACCCAGGGGAATGTCCATGGGAAATGGGGGGGGGGTTTACCCATAGTCCAACTTTGTTTGCCACACCGCTTGACTATACTGTAGAATTAACCCTTGAGTATCAGCAACGTGTGCTATATTTTATTGTAGCCAAATTTAGACGATATTATGAAGCTTAAGACGAATACCATCCATCAATACAATCAGACGATTGGGGACTGGTTTATTTAATAATTCATACATAAGGTGTCTCTTGTATGATGTACGGTTAAAATGCAAACTGCAGACCCGTGCAGTCTTGACATTAATAGTTTTTTTGGGGTTGCAAAGAGCAATCCACTGTTTCTGCATTTCTTTATTGGGGGGGAAGCGGTGAAACTGTAGATGGGGGACATTTGTATTGCTATTATTGGAATTGCATCCAGCAATAGCACAATAGGGCATATTGGAAAAAAAGCAAAGTAAGCTATTTGAAAAGTTGTCAGTAAATCTGGAGGCAGCATGGAGATCTAAGTCTAATGGCTGGAGTGGGTTCACTGGACCGGGACCCAAGCCTTGACCTGAACTGGCCAGAGGTCGGGACGGGACTGACCGCTCCTCACCTGGTGAACCCTACTGAAAAATTACCTAGTGTCGTCCGGCGCGCGCGGGACGAATATTTGGGCCAAAGTGAACATACCTGTTAGTCTATGTATCTTGGCCAAAGTGTACTTATGGTATACATTTAAACACAATCTGTACATAAATAACTCGTCTATGGAGTTTTTAAACTTTAAAATAGGCCTATTGGGCCTAAAAATTGGTCAAAATTAAAAAAATAATTATACCGTTGGAACCGCAACGGCGAGACGAATCCAAATATGTAATAATATTGACAAGTCAAAATTCGACCAAAATCACCGATTTTTGGAAACAAATATTTTCGATTCTGGGCGAATGGCTGAGCGAAAATGAAATCTACGACCATGTCTAGAAGCAGCTCGGCGAGAAAAAACGAATGGCACCAGTTAGAATTCTCTAGGACTTATAGTTTAGGCTACAGAGGACTTTTAAAGTCCAAAAAACGGTCCCCTGGGCCATCCAGGAAGAGTCTATAGCAAACTGGCTGTAAATATCTACATCTATTGCCTGGTGGACTCTTCCCAAATGATAGGAATTTCAGCCCGATTGCTTTCATTAATTTTGAGTTATAAGAAGTTAAGGGGTCAAGATTATTGTTAAGTTCGTTGGTGCTAGTGACTTCTTGTACTTCTGGAGGGATTGGTGGACATGTTCCCTTTTGGCTTGGAGGTGTGGTGGGCAGAGAAAGGAACAGGCTTGCATGTTGGGAGAGTTACTTTTCTGCTGTCTTGGCCTTGCGTGGTTTGCATGGGTTTGTTGAAGGAAGGTGTGCGTTTTTATCATTGTTATTATAAGTGCGGGGGCTGGAAGAAGGTGGGCACCCGTGCTCGGGGCTTTTGTCCTTTATATTTGGCTTTCGGGTTTGTTCTGTTGGCTGCTTATGTGGTTTGTAAGCTGGAGGTAGATGGAGCAGACTGTAGTTGCAAGTTTGTAGGCTTGGGATGTTGCAGGAGATGTGTAATCGGCGAGGAATTGGTCACACGTACGTTTTTATATCTTGCGGGGTATATAATTGTCTGCCCTGCTAGGTGACCTTGAGTTGTTTTCTGTGATGCGCGCCGCCTGGTGATGTGGTTGGAAGTTTGGATGCGTGCGCAGCCTGTTAAATTGCTGTGGTGGTGGTGGTTCGTCCTTTCGCTCCCGGTTCCTTTCGCTACTCGAATGAATGGTCGTTGTTTGGCGGCAGTGGATGTTGAGCAAGCTGTTTTTCCGTTATTTCAGAACTCTTATCAAATCTATCTATCTATCTATCTATATGCTCAGGCCCAATCCCCACTTTTCCTATTTTTATTTTTATTTTCTACTTTATTCAATTTTATTATTTGTTTCCTTTTTTCTTGGGGGTGGCCGACTCAAGACAGAGCAAGACCAGGGAAAACACAAAAACAACATAAAACAACGAACAAACATAGATAAAAACACAAATTCACAAACATCTAGGTCACCCAGAGAGCAGGGTCACCAAGGCCACCCGGAGAGGTTCCGATCTCGGCAGGCAGACATGCAGCGGAGTCGAAGCCACAAGCCCGCCCACCACACTTCCATGCGCACCCTTCATATTAACCCCTTATTGGGGGCGCTCGACTTAAGTCGTGCACCAATTTGCAGCAAGTTAGGAGCATTATTAAGGCTTTTAAAGGGTTAAAATCGAGTTCAAATGGCCGGGAGCACAGCGGGCCAGACAGCCGACTCCCAGGGCTTACCGTCGCCCATTAACTCATGTTCCCTGTGTTCTCGAGAGGCCGGCAGTGTAGCCAGTAGTGAGCATAGCTGGGAAAAATATACCGATATATGCTAAACTCCCATGTTCGTGGCATCACTGCAAGAGAACCACAAGTGCTACGTAGCTCGTTCTGGTCTCATTTTGAAGTTTTTAGTGCCTAGTTGTTTGCTAAATAATTTTTTGTTCATGCAGATGCTTGATTTATCATGCAGGAGGGCCTGAATATGCCCAAATGAGCCCAAAACACCCCGCTAGACAAGGGTTAATCGTCTCCCCGGGCCAGGCGCCTGATGGACTATTATCTAGTCCAACTTGCGCCCGACCCCTTCCCCCTAATGACCACGTGTTCACTCAACTATTCACAATTAACCCGGGAACTGCGGGGAGACTCTTAAGAGTTCCCCCGGCGGACTGCGGGAAGACTCTTAACCTAACAAGTGCGCATGGGGGTAATTAGACACCTCTCCCTGTGCGCATGTATTTGAGGTGTTTCCGTCACTAAAATATACATTGTACCATTAATAGCATTAATACTTATCCATATGCGCCTATTATGGGTTGACTATGAAGGTATTAACCTGAAACAACAATAAAACGAGTGAAAACAGCGTTTGGATGGTCAAAATCGGAGATATAGCCCGCAAGCTGCTTTCCCGCCAATTTCCCCCAAGGCCACTGAGACACAGTCGATCTATACTCTCTCTCTCTCTCTTGCATTCGCTTGCTATCAGTGATGACCACACCCTGCAACCGGCTTTCTAATGTTAGCACGAAAATATACCTCAGAATAAGGGAATAACAGGGAAAATAGGTGATAACTGAAGGAGAGGAGGAAAGTGGGGAAGGAGGGGAGGTAGAGGACTGAGAATTTGCATGGCCCAGGGGCCAAAATAAAATAAAAAAAATTTTTTTTTTTTTTTCGATGTCAAAAGTTGATTTTTTTTTTCTCTGACTCTTAACCCGGTGAGACCCAGCGTCGCACGTGTTGCGTCGGCAGTGTTTGATCACCAACTCCCAGCGACGCATCACGTGCGTCCGACATATAAAAAACACTTACGTGGCTCGTAAGGTAGGAAATGGCGGGAGAATAGGAGGGGGAGGTACCGTAGTGTGTGTGGGAGCCGGGCCAGTAGGTGTGAGCGGGCCGAGACAGCCGCGCGGCTGGTGGTGTTGGGCTTAGTGGGGATAGTTTACACCCCTAGTTCACCGCCACTTTGAACCTTCATTACTCCGGTCGTATGGGAGCTAGAGGCTTGAGATTTATGTGAGATACTCCTTAGGATGTATGCCGTACAATGCCATACTCAGTTTTTACCCTAGTGCTCCCGGGCGGGTGGTCATGCGGGGGAGACGAACTATTGAACCCCCCCCCCCCCCCCCCCAAATGACCGAAATGAGTTTTTTTTTATTTTTGTCTTCATTTCTCACCATTCTCTTCCATTTTGGCTCAACAAATTTTTTTTGAGGCTCCCCCCCCCTCCCCCCCAAAAAAATGTCAGAGGTGATTTTTTTTTTTTTTTCATTTCTCATCCTTGTCTTCCATTTTAGCAAACAAAAAAAAAATAAGTGAAAATGGCTTGGGACTGGGGTGAACAAAATATTATAACTAGCCGGGGCTCAACGGGTTAAGAGTCTTCCCGCAGTCCGCCGGGGGAACTCTTAAGAGTCTCCCAGCAGTTCCCGGGTTAAGAGTAAGGGGAAAAAAAATCCATTTAAAACACCCAAAATGTTTTATTTTATTAATTTATTTATTTTTTGTTTTGCCCCTGGGCCATGCCAAATATCACTCCTCCACCTCCCCTCCTTCCCCACTTTCCTCCCCTCCTTCAGTTATCACATATCTTCCTTTTTATTCCCTTATCCTGTGGTCTATTTTCGTGCTAACATTAGCGAGTTGGTAGCAGGGCGTTGTCATCACTGTTACCAAGCGTGGGAAAGAGCGAGAGAGAGACTATTGCGTAACAGTGTCTCTCCAGACAAGGGGAGGGGAGGAGGGCAGGGAGGTTGCCTCAGCCATACATTATGTAACTCCCGGCCTGTATCGCCGATTTTGACCATCCAAACACTGTTTCCACTTGTTTTATTGTTGTAACAGGTTAATACCTTTATAATCAACCTATAATAGGCGCATATGGATAAGTATTAATGCTATTTATGGTAAAATAATGATGTTAGTGATGGGAACAGCTCAAATTTTGTAGGTAGTAGGGGTAGGCAGCCCCGCCCAGGGAAGTACTACCGCCAAGGTTTCGGGAGACTCAGGGAATAGCCTGAATTCCATTTTCTCTCCCAGGCCTTGGTAGCTGGATACATATCTTTCTGCCTCACACATCAGGGGTATCAGGAAAACCCTCTTTATATAACATACACATCCAACTTCACGACATTGCCCTACATTGCTATCCTCTATCCATAACACACTACTCTTCCCACTACATATCATACATGTAACACCATACACCTTACCCAATAAATATGGCAGTACAATTGTTAAGTACTATTGGAGGAATTTCATCTGGACCAGGAGCCTTATCTACTGAGAGATTCTTCAAAATAGTTTTGACATGTCTGGTGTGGATCTTAAGTGATGGAATTTCAGGCGAATTAAAATTAAGTACAGGAACATCTTGATTTATTTCATCTAAGGTTGAGTTGGTGGAGAAAATATCCGCAAGAAGGTTAGCTTTACCTCGTGGGTCACTTACAAGATTGCCAGTCGGAGATTTTAATGGTGGAATGGATGAAGCAGTAGTGAAGTTGGATTTAAATGAGTTAAGAGTAGACCAAAATATTTTTTTGTTCATCATTGGATTATTTAGAGTTTATTTTGCCTGCTTGTGGAGAAAGTTTGATTTAGTTAGGTTTAATACAGTTTTTGGCATGATTTCTGATGTTTCTAAAGTAATTAAAGGCTTCATGAGTTTTTTGATCTGTGTATGCAATTGTAGGCTATTGCTTTTTGTTCAGTTACTCTAGCACAATTCTTGTCAAACCATTTTAGGTGAATTAGATCTTTTACTGTACTTTTGATGAGGAATAACAGTTTCCATTCCAATTTTTACAAAATCTTTGCATGTGGCTCAAGGTGGAGTGTGCATCATTGAGAAAGAAAGAGGGTCCAGGGAATATCAATAAAGAACCTACCTTGAAGACCCTCCCAGTCCCTGCCCTATCGTAATGCCATTTTAGTCACCAAAACCAGGTGTTCAGAGTGGGAAGGTGTGGTAGGTGTCGATACAGGTGGCCTGTATCACGACAGTGATCAGAAGATCCAAGCGGGGACCTCACTGTAACATCATAATTTTCGAATTGGTTTGTTACAAATAAGTCCAGTAGGTGGGAATTATGATTAGGATTATCTGGTACACGGGTGGGTTGGTTGACTAGTTGAGTGAGATTAAATGAGTCTGCAAATAGCTCACTTGCAAGACCCAGCATCATCAGTCCTGGCTCAATTGAGTGAGCCATTCCTACATTATGGACATTAAAAATCACCACCAACACAGTGATTTCAGAAGAAGCATTTAAGTTGAGGACACTGAGTTGTGAGGACAGAGAATCAAAAAGACTTTGCTCTGGAGGAGTATTTGGGGAACGGTAGATGCAACATATGTATTAAATTTACCATCATAAATTAATTTGTTATATAGACAATCAAAAATAGGGACAATTGAAACTAGTAACCTCCTCCAGGGCAATTTCAGATTTTGCGAAGCAACATACACCTCCTTTAGGTCTGAAATTTTGGAGCAGTTGATAACCTGGAAAATTAAATCTAGACATGTCAGATGTGGATGTTACTTGAGTCTCTGTCAAAAAAAGGCGAGTGGGGGATTCTGCTTGAAGAAATTGGTGTACAGAATTGATGTTAGAGTGAAGTCCCCTTATATTTTCTAAAGAAAAAGCTGCACCGACGAGCAGCTTTGGGACGTTGCAATGCTCTTGACACAGTCGCATGATGACGACCGGGAGGGCCCTGTGTCAATGACCCAACCCTGCCGGGGGTGGATATCCGAGGGACCACCAGGTTTGCTCTTAAGAATTGCTCCTTGGTGCTCGCTTCTGTATTGGCAAAAAATTTCCGTCTGTGTACTCATACCTCATGCTTCCCAGTACCCTGGAAAGAAGCAAACATCCATCCAGTTCCTAAAAAAGGTGCCTCTTCAGATCCATCAAACTACAGACCAATAGCTATAACTTCCACTCTTGGTAAAGTCTTTGAAATTATATTAAATAATCACATAATTAAGCATCTTGAGAATAATAAATTAATCAGTGATAGGCAATATGGTTTTAGACGATGTCGATCAACTGCAGACATGCTTGCCTTCTTACGCATCAAATCAACCAAGCTACCGACTAACATGGTGAAACACATACAATAGCACTGGATATATCATAAGGCATTGATAGAGTCTGGCCATCAATCCTTATTGTCGAAGATGTCACACTACGGCCTTGCATCATTAGTTCCACTAATTTCTTCTTATCTTCATAACAGAAAAATATGTGTAATGGTAGATGGCCTTTATTCTCAATTTCACTCAATAAATGCTGGTGTTCCCCAGGGATCAGTTTTGGCCCCAATTCTGTTCGTCATTCATCAATGATCTCATATCTACCACTCATAATCCAATACATTCCTACGCAGATGACTCAACACTCCACAGTTCCTTCACATTTACCAATTCTTTCACCCAACCGATTTTATAAATTCAAAAATAAACACTGCAATTTCTCTGAACCAGGACCTTTCTAGAATTAATGGATGGGGACAAAAGAATCTAGTTTCCTTTAATGCACAGAAAACCAAATACATTTAATTTTCTAACCGACAGAATCTCACTGACTCCCATATATATTTTAATGATGTAAATATTCCCACTTCCCCTAGTATTGACATTCTCGGTGTAACATTAACTACTAACTTGAGCTGGACACATTATGTTAGAAGCATTGCTAAGAATGCCTCTAAAAAACTGGGACTCCTGTACAGAGTTATAGAATTCTTCACTGACGAGCAGTTGGCCGTGATATATAAAAGTCATGTGCGTTCTCAGATGGATTACTGTTCACCTCTGTGGGGTGGAAGTGGAGTGGTTGCATTGAGGCAGTTGGACAAAATTCAAAATAAAGCTATTAGATTAATCAATAACCCTGCAATCACACAGGACCTTCCTACATTATCCATATGAAGAAACGTTGCATCCCTTGCATTATTCTAGATATTTTCACAGCAATTGTTCCGAGGAACTTGCTTCAATTGTGCCGCCTCTCCACATCTTTCCCCGTAGAACTAGGGCAGCTGAGAGCGCCCATGAATTTACACTTTCTCCTCCACAATGCAGAACTTCTGCTTATCAGAATTAATTTATCCCCAGAGCTACTACTCTTTGGAATTCACTTCCCTCGAATTGCTTTCCACAAACTTACAATCTACAAATGTTTAAATCCAGTTGTTACAAACATTTTATGAATGGAGGATGCCTTTAGGCACATGGACCTTTTTGTTTTATCTGTGTTTTTCCTTCCTCCGTTCATTGTCTCTTTAAAAAAAAAAAAAAAACGTCAGCACAGGAGTGTGGTGTCTCATACCACCCATGCGTACTTCTTAGGTTAAGCATTCTCCATTCACTCCTGTCCACCACCACTTCTCCGGCCTGATCTATAGTCATTCCTCTATCATCCAAAGCTTTTCTTACACAGTCTCTCCATCTCAAATCTTATCAAATGCCTTCATAAAATCAAAATATGAGATATCCGCGAAGTTTCCGTTTTCCAGTATAGGCTATCTACCCCAGACGTCGAGTCTGTGTATAGTTATGTGATGCAATGATTGTTCGGGTACAGGACAAAACTTATCCAATATGTATGAACTTATTTTGACAATTTATTTGTGTCCACCTTCTTGAGGATCAATTTAAGGCTTCTGGCAATAGATAGAACATAATTTTTGATCGCTCGAAAATTATCTCCCAAGTAGCCCAATTGGGCGAAATAATAGCGTGCTTGGCATGGTCTTGGTCTTGCCTCTAAAAAAGGTACATTGGTACAAGAAAAATGCCTATTATCCAATCTTGCATCAAATCACTGAACTCCAATTTAACAAACATGTTCATGTATTTACATTATAGATTATTATATACAAATATATAATATTTTTTTCAGATTAACATACAAACAAAAGAAGTTAGCGATATTTAATTGCATATAAAAACAAAACAAGCTTTCTAGTCCCGAAAATATGATTATTCGTCAGGCAAACGGGAAAGCCATGAACGCAGCCGTGGTGCCGCGCCAAATTCGACCTACGCATGCGCTGTTATCCTCCCCTTCCAATCCCTATTTATTTAGATCATTGATGTATTGTTACTTAATTGTATTGTATTGACTAACGTAACCAACATAACATGAACTAACCTAATGCAATAACATTCAGTACAAACACATCGAAATAGAATCGTGATTAGGCTGGGATATAACGGCTGCGGCCATTGGCGTGTTTATATTACAATAAAGGCAAATACAAATGCGATATACATTGCGCATGTACACCCAACTATATATATATTTTTTTGTTATTGAATAAGTACACAACTTACGACACTCTTCTGTATAAATTGTATGTGACATAAAAATGTATGGTTAGACTATGCTTGTAATTCGTGTACAGGCTATATTTTGTAGATGTGTGAAACTAACATTTGTTTACATTTGCGGCTAGTCGTTGGAAGAGAAGAGCGGTCGCCTCTTTCCTCTTATTTTACGTGTATTTCTTGCAACTTGCACTGCAATTAACTTCAATATGTTTTATCACGTGAGATTGTATTCGATTTTGTTAATTATAGCCTAATGCACTTTTGGCCATTAAGTGTCAGCCTAGGCTATGTTAGGCTACGTACTAGTAGAATGAGTAGCCTAGGTGAGGTTATGGTAGGTTCCTTAGGCTACTTTCTTTGATATGTACACTTGTACAGTAGGCTATAGCCTAATGTTACTCAGGCAGAATAATTCAAAACTTTGGGTAATTTCAATTTGGTTAGCCTAAACTTAAGATGACTAGCCTAGCCTAGTGCTGAACTAGGTCTAGGCTAGGCCTATTAGAAACAATTAAAGGACAACGTTGAGTTTAGGCTAGGCAAAACGGTCAATATGCAGGATGTGCAACAATATAGGCTAGGTAACAACTTTATAATATTAGGCCTAGTTTGGGGTTCCTATCATCATATGCTTCATTTCTAGGCTAGGCCTATAGCCTAGCCTAGGCCAAGGCCTAATGTTTATCCTCTGGGAAAAACAAAAGGTAACATTCAAGGAGACTACTGCATCTCTTTCTACACACCGCAATGTTGCATCTATTTCACTCTTCTATCGCTATTACAACAATCGGTGTTGAAATGCTCTAAAGATCTCTCTCATTGTATAGGCCCATCCCCTCCCTGGTGGCGAGTGCGAGGCACATCTGAGTGTTTTAAGATCGTTGGATAGCGGCATAGCCTAATGGTAGAAATAACATTTCCGGGGATTGTAACTAATTTCAACTACTGTAGGCTAGGCCTAAAATGATACAAACTAGGCATAGGGCCTACCTAAACCAAAAAGAAAAACCTTGGGAAAATTAGGCTAGTGGTAGTTTCTGTAATATTTTCCCTATCATCATATGCTTCATTGCTATATAGGCCTAGCCTAGCTCCTAATTTTTAGATAATATTCAAGGACACTAGTGCGACGTTATGAGAAACAGGGAAAATATGCACCAATAGATTCGCCATATTTTTCTCCATATAGTCCGCATGGAGGATTTTCGTTATCAACAAATTGAAAAATACCTAGGCCCTACTTCACAGACAAATACACCAAAAATCTAAGTCAAAGCGGAGGTGTGGGGGCGGCAGCCGGGCCCCACCTATAGTACTAGGATAGGTTAGGTAAGGTTGTTAGGTTAGGCTAATGTCCTTTTAAAGGGGTATAGGCTAGTAAACACTAGGATAGCCTATACCCGGTCAGAGGTAAGAAGAAGAAGAAGAAGAGTCCTGCAGTAGTCTCCTTGAATGCTACCGAAAGAGATTGGGTCAATATAGGCCTATAGGCTAGTTTATGTAGGCTAATTAAATTGCCTAAACAAAATTTGTTTTAGCCTATCAATTTTAGAGGTTTTAAGGGTGTTTTGATGTGTGATAATACTAGGAAATGCATATTTACCCATTATTTTTCAATCTCAAAACATTAAAACACGGCCCCCACTAGTCGGCAGGGCTATGAAGCCGAGGGAAATTGCGGGGTAAAAGACGTACGGTAATAAAGCGATAATAAGCTTAGGCTACATTGGATAAAATTGGCTCGGGTTTTTGCATTTTTCTAACCCATAAAACCCCAAAAAGGAAAATCCGAGTCAAGTTTTGGCCAAACTTGGCTCGGATTTGGCAACATTTCAGAGTAAAAAAAATGGTCAATATACAGGAGGCGCTACAATATAGGTAGCAAAATTCTAATGGTAGTTTTGGGTTCCTATCATCATATGCTTCATTTCTATATACTTTTTATCCCCGGGAAAAAAACAAAAAATCTTGGGTTTTTTATGTTTTTCTTGGATTTTGTTTTTATTTTTTTTATTAACCTAACCAAAAAACCTAACCTAACCTAACCTAAATGTATTTGGGGGCTATTAGGTTAGGTTAGGTTAGGTTAGGTTTTTTGGTTAGGTTAATGACCAAAACAAAAAATTCCAAGAAAATAAATGAAAAATCCCAAGATTTTTTTTCTTTTTCCCGGGGATAAAAAGTATATAGAAATGAAGCATATGATGATAGGAACCCAAAACTACCATTAATAATTTTGCTACCTATATTGTAGCGCCTCCTGTATATTGACCAAAAAAATACAGTACCGGTAACCTTCATTTGAAAGTTGGCTTGTGATTTTGGAATTTTGAAAGCCATAAAAGTATAAAATGAAAAAACTAAAAAAGAAAGTACTGTATATGCTCTAATTAGCCTAGGTTAGTTAGGTTAACCTAACCTAACTTAACCTGGTAAGCGCTAAATAGGGGGCATGACCAGCGTGCTGTACTTATATGCAAATTAATTACCCAATATTCTGACAGAATTTGTTATACTGTATCTATCATATAAACCATAATTAATTTTCCATGAGCACATATTTTACTAGCCTAATATGATGAACATAATTATTAACCTTCAAGAGTGATAAAGTAAGTGGGGAAAGTATTTGGGTAGCTGAAAAAGACGATATTCCACACCCGCTTGTATTCTCAGGCGGCGAGACATACACACTCCCTCTCTGAGCTGTCTCGCCACACTGATCGATGCGGGAGAGATTCTCTCGTTGCATAGTATCTCTAATTGACTCGCTGTTCTGTACGAAACTTCAGGAGAATAATTCCAGCAAAAAATAGCCGATGAATGATGAAAATAGGTGATAATTGAGGGGGGGGGGTACCAAAACAGGAAATATCCAGTTCTGGATCATTTTTCTAAGCTTACAAGGATCAACTTTGCGCGGCGTCCGCGGGGGGCACAGCCCCCCGTATCATAACAGGGGGTCCGGGGGGTGTAGGCCCCCGGCCGCCGGATAAATTTTGAGATGTGAAAGTAAATATACGCACAATACATGCTCAAAATTTATTAAAAGGAATGAATAATATTGTAGGCTACCGTAAGTAAAAGGGATGTTATGTATGTTTACTGGTGTTTAATCAGGATACTAGGGGAGCTGGCTGCCTGTACTTGTCTCAAAGGGATTCACTTCAGGTCCACTAATATAGGCATTGAAAACAGGTTGTATTGGAGGGGGTCTGTCTGATCATTATGTAGTGGTAGCTAAGGTTAGGATACAAAAGAAGTGGGTGAGGAGAGCTGGAGGGAGGCGAGAGGAGGGTGGAATGGTGAGGAGGGTGGAGAGGTTGCAGGAGAGCAGTGGAAAGACGACTAGGTGGGTTCGACCTGGAAGTTATGGAGGAGATGAGCAAGGTGTTTAAGGATGAGATCTGTGCAGCATGTGAGGAGGTGTGTGGAGTGAGGAGAAGAGGGAGGGGAGTGAAAGGTACAGCATGGTGGACAGAAGAGGTAAGAATAGCTGTGGAAGAAAAGAAGAAAGCATATAGAGAGTGGTTGGGTAGTACAGGGAATGAAGATTCCGAGAGACAGAAACGAGCGAGGTATGTGGAGAGTAAGAGGGTGGTGAAGAGAGTAGTGAAGGAAAGTAAGAGAAGAGTAGATGAGGAATTTGGAAGGAATCTGAGTGTAAAATGGAGGGAGAGTAAGAAACTGTTCTGGAAAGAAGTCAAGAAAGTTAGGGAAGGTAGCAAGGGAAACAGTAAGGGTGTGAAAGATAAGAATGGGAGAATGCTAGCCGAGAAGCAAGAGAGAGTCGAAAGATGGAGGGAGTACTTCAGTGAGTTGCTAAATGTAAGGAATGAAGAGCCAGCAAACATAGCTGGATATGGTATGGGAGGGAGAAGTAGTGGAGGAGGAGGTGGGAATCAGGAGGTCAGAAGTGTGGGAAGCCATGAAAAGAGTGAAGTTGGGGAAAGCACCAGGAACAGATGGAGTGTGTGGGGAAATGTTGAGGTATGGTGGTGAGATAGTGATAGAATGGGTATGGAAAATGTGCAAACTAGCATGGGAGAAGGGGAGTGCACCCGATGACTGGAAGACTGGCATAATAGTCCCCCTATATAAGGGCAAAGGGGAAAGAGGAGTGTGTGGCAACCACCGAGGAATATGTCTTCTAAGCGTAGTAGAGAAGGTATACAGTAGGGTAGTGATTGAGAGAGTGAGAGTGAGAACGGAGAAATGGATAGGCGACGAGCAGGGAGGTTTTAGGAAGGGAAGAGGATGTGTAGATCAGATTTTTACCCTGAATTGTGTTGTGGAGAAGTATCTGGAGAAGAAACAAAAGGTGTACCGTGAAATGACCTAGCTTCGGACGGGGGCTATTCTTCGGACATTTCTGGATAAAAGTGTGTAAGCTACAGTTATGGAAAAATGACTCTGCATTATGGAAGAACACCGCAGACATACTTGTTTTTCCATATCATCATGTATTTATCCCATAACTGTGGTTCATTGTATATGTTTTCTAGAGTGTCCGAAGTTATCTCCCCGTCCGGAGTTACGTCATGTTACCGGTATGTTGCCTTTATGGACTTGGAGAAGGCCTATGACAGAGTGGATAGAGAAGGTTTGTGGAAAGTACTTAGAATATACGGAGTAGAGGGCAAGTTGCTGAAAGCAGTGAAGAGCATGTATGAGGGTGCAAAGGCGGCAGTACGTGTGGAGAGTGAGCAGAGCGAGTTCTTTGACCTGAATGTTGGTTTGAAACAGGGGTGTGTGATGTCCCCGTGGTTGTTTACTGTATATATGGATGGAGTCATGAAAGAAATACTATCAAGAGCAGTGGATGTTGGTGTATCACTGAAAAGGGAGGGAATTGAGTGGAAGCTACCTATCTTACTTGAAGTCGTCTAGAGGTCCCGTCCTCACAGTCGTGGTCCGCCACCGCTGCGTCCGTCCCGTGCGTCCCTTCGAAGGAGGTCCGTCTGGTCCGGTATAGAGTTTGAGGCCGCCCGGCAGTTAGCAGTGTATCCAGACACTGGTGGTTCATCTGGGAGGGTCTTTAGAAACTTGTCTAATAACCCTTTTAACCTGTCTACCGGGCAACCTACTATGTCTCGCACTTCCTTGGGCAGCGAGTTGACATTTTTTGGTCCATTGTGGCCTAGGCTGGACGCGAGGAGGGATCTCACTCGTTCTGGTGCCTGTGTTGGGAGGGATCTCCTCTCACACTTCCTTCCAGTCCGACCATTTTGTTTTTCCTGGAGTTCATTACCAGTTGGATCTGGAACCAGCTTCTCCAGGATTTTCCACACATAAATTGCGCAGTACCTGTCTCGCCTTCTCTGCTGAGAGTACAGCCCTAGCTTCTTGAGCCGGCCCCAGTAGCTAAGGTCCTTCATCCCCCGAATGTTTCTAGTGAAGGACCTCTGGACGGACTCAAGATCTCGTATGTACCCCTTTTTGTGTGGCGACCATAGTTGACTACAGTAGTCAAGGAAGGGTTGTACCATAGACCTCCAGAGAGTTAGCATTGTTTCTTGTTCCCTGGAGTTGAACGTCCGTAGGACCCATCCGGCCATTCCCTTGGCTTTCTTGACAGCTGCAGAAATGTGGTGTTGAAATGTGGCATCGTCGGACAATTGCACACCTAGGCATCTCACATGTGGCTTGGGGGTGATGTCGTGGCCGCCTGCAGTGAGTAGTTTGGTGGTGTCCTTGAGGGTTTGTTTCGGGCCACATCGTAACGCTTCAAACTTTTCTTCGTTGAAGGTCATGTTGTTTTCGTCTGCCCATTTGTAGATTTTGTCGAGGTCATCCTGGAGATTATGAATATCCTCTTCATTTCTGACGACACGACTTATGTTCGTATCGTCAGCAAAGGAAGAGATAACTGATTGACCAACTCCATCATCAATGTCCCCTATCAGTATAAGGAAGAGCAGAGGTCCTAATACTGATCCCTGGGGTACTCCACTAATGACGTGGGACTTTTCAGATGTGTGGCCCTTAACAGCAACAGTCTGCGTTCTTGCGAAGAGGAAACTGTGCAGCCACACACCTATTTTGCCTTGGATGCCGAGTTTCTTAATCTTGTGAAGGAGGATGCCGTGATCCACCTTGTCGAATGCTTTAGCAAAGTCTAGAAACACGACATCCACATTTTCTCCCTCTGCAAGCCTGTGGAGTAGCCAGTCATGATGTGCCAGGAGCTTCGAAAGGCATGATCTGCCTTTCCGGAAGCCATGCTGGCTGGAGTTCATAAGGCCATTTTTTTCCAGGAAGTTGACAAGCTTGTTCCTCAGGACTTTTTCAAATATCTTGATGAGGTGGGATGTTAGAGCTACCGGTCGATAGTTCTTCGCCAGGCTCTTTTCACCACCCTTGTAGACTGGAGTAATGATGGCCTGTTTTAGTGAGGATGGAATTGTGCCTGTGTCCATTGAGTGTCTCCAAAGCTTGCAGATAGGAGGAATCAGGGCATCACAGCATTTAATCAGCAGTATGGCTGGTACTCCGTCAGGACCAGCAGCTGCATTCGTTCTCAGTTCTTTGATGGCTTTTCGTAGGTCTGCCTCAGTCAGTTCAATATCACTTAGTCGAGTCGGTTGTGGAGTGTCTTCCGTGAAGAAAGCTTTGGGGTACTGGATTGCAGTTGCTGGCCGTGGTGTGCTGAAGACATTCTCGTACTGTGTTCACAGGATCCGACATACATCTTTGGGGTCGTTTACAGCTTCACCATCCTCTGTTCTTAATGGCCCCACTTGCGTCTTAATTTTTGAGAAGCGCCTGCAGTAACTGTAAAAGAATTTGGGGTTCCGCTTGATGTTCAGTACTGCACGATCTTCCTCTCTTTGCTTTTGACGCTCATGGGATGCTTTAATTTGAGTTTCTATGCTTGCAATCTTGGTAGATAGTGCAAGCTTCCTCGTTTTGTTTTGGGTGTTATTGAGCTGTTTGTTGAGTGATGATCTTTTCTGCATTAGGATTTTTCGGTCCCTCGGGATTTTGAGGTGCCGAGCGTTGGAAGGTTTCCTCCTTTGGGGAATGTGATGCTGACACTCCTTCAGTAGGGTGCTGAGGATGGTGTCAAGCATGGCATTTGGATCCTTGTCATGGAGGATCAGGTCCCAATTTGTCTGGGAGAGGGAAGTTTGGAGATTTACCCAGTCAATTGCTTCACTGAAGAAGTTCAAATTTGAGAATGGGTTTGTTGGTGGAGTTACAGTTTCAGCTTGAGCCCCAGCCTTCCTGTACATAGTGTGTATAGTTACAAGGCTGTGGTCAGAGAATATTGTCTTCTCCACTGAGTAGTCGGCAACTATATCCTGGTTGTTAGTGAAGAGGAGGTCGAGTGTGTTATTGACTCTGGTAGGCTTGGTTATCAGTTGTGTGAGGAAAAGCTTGTCAGAGAGTTTAAGGAGAAGCCTGGCTTGTGCTTGCTCCTCTCTGGTACCTCCTGAGACCTTTCCTTCTGGCCAATGGATGATAGGAAAGTTGAAGTCTCCGCAGATGATGATGTCTGGTGTTGGGGTTGGCATATCGTCGATTAGCTTGTCGATTCTGCTGTGTGAATTATTGTAACTTTCAAGGGTGCATGATGGGGGGCGATAGCAATTGAGAATAATTACATTGAGTGACTTAATGTGGAGAGCCAGCATTTCTACTTGAGTATCAGAGTAGACTAGTATTGGTTTTGTATCTGAGGCTAGGTAATTTCTTACATATGTGATGACTCCACCATGGCTTCTATTTTCACGATCTGCTCTGTAGGAGGTGTAATTTGCCACTATTATTTCTGCATCACTCACCTCACTTTTGAGATGAGTCTCTGTCAGGGCAATGAACATTAGGTAATTTTCTTCGGCAAGCTCAGCAATGAAGGGGATTTAGCTTTTATTTGTCTTAGGGAATAGACCTTGAATATTGCCCATCATTGCATTTTCTAGCATGATTTCATGGCATTTAGCCATGGAAACATTTGGGTATGTGTTGATTGCCCATTAGGTGTGTGCTGATTATGGACGCTTGTGACTCCATGGCTTTCGTTAGCGTGTCGAGGGTCCTTTTCACCCCCACCATTAACCCGGCAAGCGCGATAGGCCTCACGGAAGGCTTCCTATAGGGAACGCGATAGGCCTCACGGAAGCAAGACCATAAAAAAAGCCTTCCCCAAAAAAAAAGGGTCTATCAAAACAAAGGATTTTGTCTCTAGGTGAGATAATTCCCCTCTAGTACTCATCCATGTGTTTCTCACCCCTCCCCCTCCGCTCCTTCCCCACCTTATTCCCCCCTCCCCCCCCTCCTCAATTATCACCTATTTATCCACTTATTATCATCATTTATCGGTTATTTTTCTCTCCCGCGATAATGTAGCACAAGTGGGTTGCATAAAA
The DNA here is from genome assembly GCA_032716605.1 of Paralithodes platypus. Lineage (NCBI taxonomy): Eukaryota > Metazoa > Arthropoda > Malacostraca > Decapoda > Lithodidae > Paralithodes > Paralithodes platypus. The sequence continues at coordinate 22,807,930 of CM064499.1, forward strand.
GATCGTTATGCAACACCCAGACACCGGCACACACACCGCCCCGCTCGTCTCAGTTGACTCCCAGACAGCGAGAGGGGAGGGCTGCCTGTGGCTCTCTCTCGCCTGAGATTATGACCGGGTGGCCAATATCTTCGTTTTTCACCACCCAAATGCTTTTCCCACTTATTTTAGCACTCTTGAAGGTTCATATATACATCATATATGTAAAATAAAAGCATACCGAAAACAAATAATGGTTTATATTGTAAATATAACGAATTCTGTCAGAATCCAGGGCTAGAAATGCACAAATAACTACCCTAGCACCTAGGTCTATATCGCGCTTGTCAGGTTAATTCTAAAAAAGCAGGGGCTGAATTTGTATCCTGGACAGCGTCGACTTTCTTCGAGGCCATGTGGGGCACTTGAGCGGTGGCAGATACCAGTACTGGATTTACATCTTGCTTGGCTTGGTGTCTCTTTGTCCCTTTGATGTGAGGTAATTTACAGTTACTATTCAAACATTCCTGCTTGGAGATGGAGTCCTCGCACATCCTCGCAAACTGCTGTTTGCGGATGATACAGTTCTGATGAGTGATAATGAATGGGAGTTGCAGGGTCTGGTAAATGAGTTTGGAACAGTGTGCGAAAAACGGAATTTGAAGGTAAATGCGGGGAAGAGCAAGGTTATGGTCTTCGAAAGGGGTGAAGTCACAGAGTGTGAGGTGAAGCTGAACGGTCAGGCTATGGAGATCGTCAACTCTTAAGTATCTGGGCAGTGTGTTGAGTAAAGATGGGACTATGAATGAAGAAGTGCGGGAGAGGGTACAACAGGGGAAGAGGGTTGTAGGAACGCTAAAAGCAGTAACAAGAAATAGGGTGGTCAGTATGGAAGTGAAGAAGTCCTTGCATGACAGTGTGGTAATCCCGACACTGACTTACGGAAGCGAAGCATGGACGTTGGTTGAGAGACTCAGACCAAGAGTGAGAGCAGTGGAAATGAATTACTTAAGGAGTGCGTGCAGAGTTACATGGAGGGATAGACAGACTAATGAGGAAGTAAGAAGGAGGTGTGGTGTGGAGGTAGATGTGCTGGAAAATGTGAAAAGGAACAACTTGAGATGGTTCGGCCATATGGAACGTATGGAAAGCGAGAGAATGACTAAGAGGGTGTACGAGAGCGAGGTGGAGGGACAGAGAGGGAGAGGTAGACCGAATGAGAGGTGGAAGGATGGAGTGAGGAAGTACATGAACGAAGGCGGTGCTGGTTGGGGGGAGGGGCATCGACTGACTGGGGGCGGTTCGTTCGTGGCCACCCCTTCGGGGATCACGGCGTCAGGCAATAGATAGATGGATAGAAACAGGTTTTTAGATTATTCTTAGCAGTCCCTGTTTTAGTTTCGTAACTTTTGTCCAATAAAGATTTCATTTATATTTGTTGTTGCATTCCAAGAACTATTACATACTTAATTTATATCCTTTCATATGATACATGAGTTACTGTAGAGTACTGGTTAAAATACATACCGGTACCAAGTTTCAAGAATAAACTTTGATTAGAACATTTGTTTGTCTATTATTTTCCCTGGACCGAGTAAAAAATACCTGGGTAGGCTATTCCATCTCGGGTTAAGTACAATCAGTAGGAACGTAGAAACTTACTTTAATTTTCACAACTTTAATAGACCCAAGATTCTGTTAGGCTAATTCCCAAAATATTCAATCAAGTCTCCGTTACCCCCGTGAAGTCAGGTTATAGTAATGACAAGACATACCAATTATATAGGTTAGTTAGCGGGGGTGTGGACTGTGGGCATAGTGGCAGCCCCCACTTTGGACACTAAGACTAAGTAAAGTTAGGTTAAGGTAAGGTAATGCAAATTATCTACTCATAACATGATTAACAATTGAACAATAAACTACTGTACTATATTCCTTGAAGAAATAAAAACAAATAATTGTAGGTAAGGCTGCAGAAAGATTCTTTAGTGATACCCAAGTCATGGCCGGGAAATCTATAAATGCACTGTAGGCGGTAGCCGGTAGGCCTACCCTGTACACTTATTAAATTGTACCGGTAATCTGGCTAAAAAGTTACCGGTATACAAAATGAGAACATAGAGGCAGGGTGCAGCTCACACTTTGAACACTAAGTTTGGACTTTGGTTAGGGTAAGTTATTGCAAATCCTCCACTCATAATACTGTACAGTATAGCCTAAACTACAATAAAATAAGATACCAGTAATACCGTAGCCTATAGCCTAGGCTATAGGCTACCTTGAAAAAAAAAAAACGGTAAGACTGCGAAAGTATTCTTCAGTGATAGGCCTACCCAAATCATGGCCGAAAACTCTATAAATGCACTGTAGGGCGGCACTGTAGCCGCTTAACCTAGGCTATACAGTACAGTACCGGTACAGTGTACACTCTTTATTAAATTGTGCCGGTACTCTGGCAGAAAATGTTATAAGAACATAGTCTAGCAGAAGACCTCACTTTGGACACTAAGTTAGGTTAGGTTAGGACTGTCTGTTACGTACCGTTGGTAAGATCCTGTGTAGCGGGAACTGTTTTTCAGATGCCTATTTACTAAGAAACATTGAACAATATCTTTAACCTAGCCTATCCTAACCAAAACCTAACCTAACCTTAACTAGTATATTAGTGGACTAGGCCTATTTATGAATGTAAAATGTAAAAAAATATTGTAACATTACCAAATTATTGAGATATAGCCTATGTACAGGTTCACCCGCTACACAGGATTATATCTGTACCGTTTCATAGGTTTGAGTTTATATACCGGTACTGTTACACTTGCACTTAGTTACACTTAGTTGTATTCCGTCCGTTAGTGACACAGTTGAGCTGGGGCTCCACTGCGACCAGGCAGCTCCCTTTCTTCCACTCTCCATTCCAGAAGTCGGTTGGAGTTGGTGCTGGGGTATCCTGGTGTTGGTGGCCGGTCCGGTATTTTGGCCAGCCACATGTCCAAGTGTTTCTTGAAGGTGTCTGGAGACACCCCGGTCATGTTCCTGAGAGGTATACAGTTGAACAGTCTGGTTCCATTGTATGTAAAGCTGTGATGGATCAGGGATTTGATTTTTTGTGTTGATCCCGGCGTAGTCGTCACATAGCACAGCCTCCCTCGCCTTTGGTGTTGAGTCTCTTGGATGTTTGGATTTGGTACCTTTTTTTCCAAAATCTTCCAGACGTAGATGATGATGTATCTCTCCCTACGTCTTTGAAGTGAATACAGCTGCAGCTCCTTGAGTCTCCCAGTAGTTAAAGTGTTGAAACCCATGGATTTTACTGGTGAATGTCCTCTGGGTGGCTTCAATTTCTGTTATTTCTCCTACTTTTTGGGGAGACCAGAGCTGAGAGCAGTACTCCAGTCGTGGTAGGACCAGTGACTTCCACAGTGTTAACATACACCTCTCATTTCTTGTGTGGAAGGTTCTCAGGATCCAGCCTGCTATTTGTTTTGCTGTTGTTGTGGCTTTGGTAATATGCTGGGAAAAAGTGGCGTCACTGCTCATATTTACTCCTAAGTCCTTCACTGTGTCCTTGGCGGTAATTTCTTGCTGTCCACTTTTGTAGTTGGTGGCGTTTTGTAGTGCTCTCTTGTTCCCGTACCTTAGAAGCTCGAACTTGTCTCCGTTTAGGGCCATGTTGTTTTCTTCTGCCCACTTCAGGATTTTGTCCAAGTCTTGTTGTAGTAGCTGTGCATCATGTTGTGAGGTGATTTTCTTCATGAGTCTGGTGTCGTCTGAAAACGATGAGGCTGTTGAGTGTTCCAGGTCCCTGTCGATGTCTCCTATCATGATGAGGAATAGGAGAGGTACATACATACATACATAAAATTTTAAGACTGAGTGTTCCACACATAAGTGCAGTTTCAGTCTCTTGTCCTAATGGCGGCGTTCCAGGCAACCCTGTTAAGGGCTGCTTCACTTGTCAAGTTCTTGGATTTGAGATCGGCGCGTATAGTCCGATCCCAGGTCTTCCTCGGTCCACCCCTTGGTGCAGCTCCCTCCACAATCACAGACCTGCATTTTTTCACCCAATTTTGTTCATCCATTCTCTCCACATGTCCATACCATCCCAGTCTACTTGTACGCATCACAAATGCGTACTGTACTGCGTCCCAGTACTGAACCTTGTGGTACTCCGCTGATGACCCCACCTGCTTCTGATAGGCTTCCTTGAACCGTGACTCTTTGTTTTCTGTTAGTGATGAAACTGTGGAGCCATCTTCCAAGGTCTCCCCCTATTCCCAGTGATTTGAGTTTATGTAGAAGGATCCCATGGTCCACCTTGTCAAAAGCTTTGGCGAAATCTAGATATATGACGTCTACATTTTCTCCGTCTTGAATATCCTGTAGGATTTTGTCGTAGTGTGATAGTAGTTGTGAAAGGCAGGAGCGGCCTTGTCTAAAGCCATGTTGACCCTCGTTGAATGCCTCGTTATCTTCCAGGTCGCTGACCATCTTAGCTCGTATTGTTCTTTCTATGATTTTAATAAGATGTGACGTCAGCACCACTGGTCTGTAATTTTTGGCTATGCCTTTACTACCCCCTTTGTGTATTGGTGTGACAGTACCTTCTTTTAGGGATTGTGGTACATATCCAGTTTGGAGGGACTTGCTCCACAGCAGTTTTAGAGGCAAGGCTAGCTGATGTTTGCAGTTTTTTAGCAGTTGGGCATGAAAGCCGTCTGGTCCTGCTGCAGAGTTTGGTCCAATCTTGTCGATGGCTGCTATTATGTCCTCTGTTGATACTGTTACCGAGGAGAGTTGATGTGGTGTCCCAGGAGCGTTGTCAAAGATGGTCGTTGCATTATCGATTTTCTTGTCTTCATTTGGCGGGCTGAAGACACTTTCGTACTGCTGTTTGAGTATCTTGGCCATTTCGGTTGGGTCACTCTCAAGTTCGCCCGTAGGTTTTGCAAGCAGTCCTATTGTTGAGGTGTTCCTGAGTCTCCTTTTTGCGTATGCATAGAAGAATTTGCTATTTACTCGTATGTTTGCAACTGCTTGGAGTTCTTCACGTGTTCTTTGCTCTTGGTGTGACTGGATGAGTTTTTGTTCAACTTCATCGAGCTCTTCTTGTAGTTTGGTGATAGTGTGCGCATGGCTGGTCTTCCTTTGCTTGGCTCTCAAGTACGTCCTTTTCTTCATTAGTATTTTTCTATCTCTGGGAATCTGTTTTATCTGCTTCCTGCTTGATTTGGGTGGTATGGTGTTTTTACAGGTCTCCCATTACCTAAAAAATAATGGTAAGGATGTAGTATTCGGGCGTAGGCTACCCGCTACCGCCTGCCAGGCCGGGCCTTGTTTACACTAGGCTATTTGCATGTTCGCATCTATTTTGACTGTCGTGGGATACAATAATAGGTTGAGGAACTAGGCTAGATAAGAATTTCAACAAGTCCTGGGGAGGGGCAAGGCCGTGAGGGCTCCTCAATAAATCCTATAGGCGGCCCCTATAATCCCACGGCATGACGGCAAACTGTTAGGCTATTGTCATAGGCTAGGCCTATAGGCTATAGCCTAGCTAACCTTATTTTTTACTGTCTTTAACCTCAAATCTTCCTTGATCTTCATTAGCCTATCATAGCCCCACTAGTGGGGGGCAGTCCTAAGATTGTTGGATAATGGGTTATCCTAAGCCTAATACGCCTAGCCTCAGCCTAGGCTACTCATTTCTGCTTCAAATCATCAGAGGCCTAGGCTAATACAAGTAGGCCTAGGCCTATACAACACTAGGCCTAGGCCTATCTGAAAAATAATATGCTAGGCTACTTACAAAATCGCTGTTTGGTACTTGCTAAAAGTCAGGTTTACCCAATGCATCACCTTGAACTTATACCTTATATATAATGAGTTCCCCAAGATTAATATGCACGATTTTAGAATGTGTAGGGCACTCGCAATTCACATGAAGTCAATGTTATATTCCAGCTCCTTAATTCACTCTATTTTCCACGAAACTATCGGTAAATAACAGCTAAACACATTTCCAAGTGTTCCACAAATGACCATAATTCACTGGCGCGAAACTAATGACGTCATCCAATAGGAACACGATATTATCGAAACATGGCAAAATACCTTTTCGTTGCATACATTGATCCTGTCATATACAGTATATACCCCTGAAAAACCAGTAATTCATCATAAAATCGTACTAATTTATAGCTTACCTTATGCCTCAAGGTCTTGCGCTTTTTGTCAAACACATAAAATTGATATTCATTCACTAGTTTTGAGAAATTAAAGGCCCCTTAAAATTGATCCACCCGACAAAAGATTGCGTATTTTGGCAAGGGGGTACTCAGGATCATATCTCGTCAGAAAACTAACATTCAAGCTTAAATTAATATTTTACATTATTCATTTCAGTCAATATATTAAACACATAAAGTAGTTTAGTTAATATATACCGGTACATAGTTTTAGATAAATACCTATTATTAGGCGCCCTGTTTGGAGGCATTATGTCCAGGCCCCAAGTCCTCCTGGGAAACAACTGTGCTCGGTATGCTGCCGGCTAGGACCCCCTCGGGGGTGGAGGAACAAAGCAGAAAAGTGGTGGAAGCGTCGTTCGGGTGAAGGAAAGCGTGCTCCGTGTCTGTGCCTTCAATGCCAATGGCATAAATTATTTTAGCAAGAGAGAGTGTCTGATGCGAGAGCTTAAAGATGGATGTGTGGATGTGTGTGGGGTAGGTGAGACGCACCTGTTGGGTTCTGGAGTGTGGGATGGTGAGAGTGAGCATGATTTGTGGGATGGGGAAGGATGGGTTGTCTGGTCTGGATTGGATGCAGGATATAAACGTAAGAAAAAGGAAGGAGTAGCAGTAATTTTGTCAGAAAGGTTGAGGAAGTGTGTGAAAAACTATGGATGCGTGGACTCAAGAATTGTATGGTGTGAGTGCAAGATTGGGATAGATAGGTATACTTTTATGTGTGTCTATGCGCCAGTCAACCAAGAAACTGGGAAATGTGCGGAAGAAAATTTTGGAATAAAGTCAATAAATGTATAAGAGAAAGGCAAGAGTGTACACAAGTAATATTAGTAGGCGACATGAATGGTAGAGTTGGAAACGAGGAGATAGAAGGTATAGTGGGTAAATGGGGTGTGGAGGGTAGGAATATGAATGGTGACTTCCTTTTAGAAGTATGTGCGGAGAGAGAGATGTTTCTGGCTAACACATTTTTTGAACATCGTCACATTCATAGATATACATGGCACAGAGGTGAAGGTGAGCAGGAACAGAAATCTCTAATTGACTACGCCATGATGGACTCCGGACTAAAAGGAAGAATTTTAGATTCAAAAGCTGTAAGAGGTATGCTGACGGGATCAGACCACTATACAGTGCTGACAAAGTGAGGATAAGGAAGGAGTGGAAATATGAGAGGAAAGAGAGAAAACTGACAGTAGAGAGAATAAATGTGAGAAAATTAAATGAAGAATGTAATGCAACAAAATGCAAGGACATCCTGAAAGAGACTATAAAGGACATGGATGTTATAATAGATCTGGGAAATACTGTAGACGAAGTATGGAAAGGTACAAGAGACTCCATGATTAAAGCAGCTGAGAAAGTATGTGGGAAGAAAACCTTTAAAATGTGGAAGAAGAAAGGTAACGCATGGTTTAGTAAAGAGATAGAAGAAATAGTGAAAAAGAAGAAAGAGTTCAGAAAGAGTATGCTGCAAAAGAATATACCTAGAGAAACTAGAGATGCGAGGAAAGAAGAATATAAAAATTTGAAACAAAGAGTGAAGAGGGCGATACAAGACGCTAAAAGGAAGACAGATGAGGCATATGGGAGAAAGATTAGTGAACAGTTTCTGAATGACAGGAAAGCATACTACAGAGCTGTGAAAGAAGCCAGAGGGAAGAAGACAGAGTGTCTCAGGTGGTAGGATGAGGGACATGAATGGGGAAGTGGTAGAGGGTGATGGTGTGGTGAAAGTATGGAAAGATCATTTTAGTAGCTTAGCTGTAAAGAGTAGGGGGAAGGCAAAGATCTCATCCATAGGAATGGAGAGAGGTAGAATAAACAGGGTAGTTGAATGCCAGATAAGCAGAGAAGAAGTAAAAGAAGCAATCAATAGACTTAAAATGGGCAAAGCTGCTGGAGTAGATAACATCCCAGGTGAAATGCTGAGATATGGAGGAGAAGAAGCTGTTGACATAATGCATAGGTTATGTAAATTAGCATGGGAAAAGGAAAGTGTACCAGAGGACTGGAGGAAAGCAGTGATAGTACCCTTGTACAAAGGGAAGGGTTGTAAAGAAGAGTGTAAGAATTATAGGGGAATTAGCTTGCTTAGCATACCTGGAAAGGTACACGCAAGAGTAGTAACACAGAGGCTACAGAAGATAACGGATGACAAAATAGGCGAGGAACAGGGAGGTTTCAGAAAGGGTAGGGGCTGCGTTGACCAGATAGCCTCAATGCGATTGTTGGTAGAGAAGTATCTGGCCAAAAACAGAAAACTCTATGCAGCATTCATGGATTTGGAAAAAGCCTACGACAAAGTAGACTGGGAGGGCCTGTGGGATGTGTTAACAGTATATGGTGTGGGAGGAAAGTTGCTAATGGCAGTAAAATCTTTTTATAGGAATGCAATGGCAAATGTGAAGGTAGGGGATAAGTTAAGTGAAAGTTTTGAGGTCAATGTAGGTGTAAGACAGGGATGTGTCATGTCAGCTTGGTTGTTCAATATATACATGGATAGAGTGATTAGGGAATGTAGGGCTGTATCAATGGGTGTGGGAGCTAGACTTGAATCAGAGGGAAGAACATGGAAGATTTTAACATGCCTATATGCGGACGATGCAGTCCTGTTGGCGGAAAATGCTGAAGAACTTCAGAGAGTGGTCACTGACTTTGACAGGGTATGTGAAAAGAGAAAGTTAAAGGTCAATGTAGGGAAATGTAAGGTAATGGTGTTTGAGAGAAGAATGCATGAAACTATAGATTTTAAGGAAAAATATAGAATCAAGAAAGAACACAAGAAAAGTTGTAAAATAAAATTGAAAAATGAAGTACTAGAAGAGGTTGAAAGTTTCAAGTATTTGGGAGCTGTACTATGCAAATATGGTAAAATGGAGAGTGAGATAAAAGAGAGAAAAATGCAAGGGAGAAAAGTGATTGGAGAACTTGATAGTATTCTCAAAGGAAGAATGGTTAGCCAGGAAGTCAAAAAGTCACTGAGAAACAGTGTGCTGCTCCCAACACTCTCGTATGGAAGCGAGACATGGACGGCAAGTGACGAGGACCTCTTCAAACTAAGAGCTGTGGAGATGAGCTTTTTCAGAATGGCAGCTGGCATGAATAGGCTAGATGGGCCAAGTAATAGGGAAGTGTACGAGTCCTTTGGAATGGAAGAGCAGGCTTTGGGCATTGATTGTGGTGTGGTTGAGTGGATAAAGAGAAGTACTTTGAGGTGGTATGGTCATGTTCAGAGAATGGATGAAGACAGAATGCCAAGAAAGATATATGGGAGTCAGGTGAGTGGAACCGCTAGTAGTGGAAGACCACCTATGGTATGGGAAAAGAAAGTGGAAAAATATATTGAAGAAAAACTTCCACGTAGTGGAAGGGGCATTGTGGCACGGGCAAAATGTCTTGACAAAGTAGCTTGGAGATGTTTCTGTCATGGCCATCCTCTAGTGGGGGTTTCCCAGGGGGAAGCAAGGCGTCGGAGATGATGATGATGATGATGACCTATTATTATCCTTTAATCTACATATTATTGAACATTCGAGTGCCATTAAATTAGTTGTGTTCGTCTTGACTCAGCCTTCGGCGCGATATAACATCGGAGTGTAGGGGTACATTGGTGCTAAAGTCACAGTCACCTCATCCGAACTCAGTTGCTGTTTCACGGTGTTAACAAACAGCTCACATGACTCTGAGCTCTGGATTTATCCATTTATATTTACATTAGGAGCTGCATTTGGACTTCAATTCAGGTGATATATAATAGTTCTAAGATCATAGCCAATGTAGAGTACAGTGTGGTGATGGGCTGGTCTATCAGAGTGAGAGCTGAGCAATCTCTGCCATACCCATAGCTTACTCTGACTGTTCCTTTAACTTATATATTTTCTAGATCTCAAGTGACGGCGTCTCTTCCGTGGATTGACCTCCCAATCTACCAAGATTGGAAGCCAAAGCGTCACATTTTTCCCTTGCCCCTCAACTTTCTCTTCATAATTGCTGAGGGGCACAGGGCCCTGGGTGGGGCTTTGGTTTCCCGGGCGTTTCCGCACCCTCCTCAGCTCCCCGCCATGGAGTGGCTTCGGTCACCCAAGCTTTATTGTGGTCGGCAGGGAGGGTTCTGTGGGGGCGCTCGGTTATGGCCTTGGAATTTCTTGGGGCCTTGGGGCTGTTCGGCCAGGCAGCTTGGGGAACAACAACAACAGTGTAGAGCAAAACAACTATCATTTGATGAGTTTAATGTAGAAATAGAATGGCAGGTTTAGCGGGCTCCCAAGTCCCAACTCTGGCACTGGCTCCGGGACAGTCACAGTCACTTTCAATTTCAGGATCAATATTTTTTCAGATGTTAGGTTCGGGATCACAAAGAAACTGGGCAAATTTTGGCACACTAGCCCGGGGGGGTTGGGGGGGGGGAGAAAAACATATGGAATAGGATGAGTGGTAGAAAGTGCTGGAGAGGAATTATCTCGCCTAATAACATATTCCGGGAAGGATGTAGTTACCGGGTGTACCACTACCGACATACAACATAAATCATCTATAAATACACTGTACTGTACTGTACTTATAATAAAATAAATACTTCTAAATCTATAATAATCCTACTAGGTTAGGTTAGGTTAGGTTGTTTGGTTAGTTAGTTAGGGTAATGTATTTTTGTATCCAAAGGCAGTCAAAATAGACTGGAACATGATGGGGTACACCCGGTAACTACATTCTTGCCCATATTCCTTTGTTTTGAGAGCCCCTGGGTTGTTTTTGAAAGTGTTTTTCATGGCCTTGCTTCTGTGAGGCCTATCGCATTCGCTATACAGATACTTCCGTGAGTTCTATCGCACTTCTCGGGTTAACTAACCTGATTGATAAAACCAAAACCAAATTTTGTTTAGCAATTTAATTACATAAATTACATAAACCCCCCCTGGGGGTTAGGGAATAGAATATGCCCCACATGCCTTCTGCGTGTCGTAAGAGGCGACTAAAGAGGTTGGGTCGGTGGGCTTGCGACCCCCACCCGGAAAAAATATCTAAGCAAAGAAATACGAACGAACAGCCTCGGATGCGGACGGAACCAACGTTGACGAACCACGACCGACTAAGGACATGCCTTCGGACATTCTGAGAATGGCTACGTGGAATGTTAGTGGCATGAATGATGGCACAAAAGAGAGAGAGGTTCTGGAAGTGTTAGTGAATGCCAGGCTGGATGTATGTGGAATGACAGAGACCAAATGGAAAGGTTCAGATGTGAGAGAGTGGGAGTATGGAATGGGTGTGTGTGCTGGAGTGAGTGAAGGAACAGCGAGAGAAGGTGCATGTTTGTTTGTAAGTAGCAAATGGAAGGAATGTGTAAGAGAGTATGGGTCTGTGGGTTCAAGGATTGTGTGGGTGAGAATGAAAGTAGGAATACAAACGTGGGTGATTGTATGCGTGTATGCCCCGACAGAGGATATACTTGAAAGAAAGAAAGAGGAGTTCTGGATGAATGTGGAGGCGTGCCTGGAGAAGTTTGACAAGAACGAAAGAATATTTCTGATTGGGGATATGAATGGTAAGGTGGGTGATAGGAAAGTTGAGGGAGTGGTGGGAGGGTGGGGGGTACCATCAGAGGTGAATGGGAATGGTAGTGCACTTGTGGATGTATGTGTGGGGAGGAGGCTGTGGATAGCCAACACCTTCTTCCGACACAGAATGATCCACAGGTACACGTGGAAACGGATGTTGACGATGAAGGATAAGACAGTGGTGGAACGAAAGTCATTGATTGATTATGTATGTGTGGATGAACGAATGAAGAAATCTGTGATGGATGCTAGGGTGTATAGGGGTATTGGAGGGGGTCTGTCTGATCATTATGTAGTGGTAGCTAAGGTTAGGATACAAAAGAAGTGGGTGAGGAGAGCGGGAGGGAGGCGAGAGGAGGGTGGAATGGTGAGGAGGGTGGAGAGGTTGCAGGAGGAGGAAGTCAGGGAGGAGTACAGGAGAGCAGTGGAAAGACGACTAGGTGGGTTCGACCTAGAAGTTATGGAGGAAGTGGAGGAGATGAGCAAGGTGTTTAAGGATGAGATCTGTGCAGCATGTGAGGAGGTGTGTGGAGTGAGGAGAAGAGGGAGGGGAGTGAAAGGTACAGCATGGTGGACAGAAGAGGTAAGAATAGCTGTGGAAGAAGAGAAGAAAGCATATAGAGAGTGGTTGGGTAGTAGAGGGAATGAAGATTCCGAGAGACAGAAACAAGCGAGGTACGTGGAGAGTAAGAGGGTGGTGAAGAGAGTAGTGAAGGAAAGTAAGAGAAGAGTAGATGAGGAATTTGGAAGGAATCTGAGTGTAAAATGGAGGGAGAGTAAGAAACTGTTCTGGAAAGAAGTCAAGAAAGTTAGGGAAGGTAGCAAGGGAAACAGTAAGGGTGTGAAAGATAAGAATGGGAGAATGCTAGCCGAGAAGCAAGAGAGAGTCGAAAGATGGAGGGAGTACTTCAGTGAGTTGCTAAATGAAAGGAATGAAGAGCCAGCAAACATAGCTGGATATGGTATGGGAGGGAGAAGAAGAGAAGTAGTGGAGGAGGAGGTGGGGATCAGGAGGTCAGAAGTGTGGGAAGCCATGAAAAGAGTGAAGTTGGGGAAAGCACCAGGAACAGATGGAGTGTGTGGGGAAATGTTGAGGTATGGTGGTGAGATAGTGATAGAATGGGTATGGAAGATGTGCAAACTAGCATGGGAGAAGGGGAGTGCACCCGATGACTGGAAGACTGGCATAATAGTCCCCCTATATAAGGGCAAAGGGGAAAGAGGAGTGTGTGGTAACCACCGAGGAATATGTCTTCTAAGCGTAGTAGGGAAGGTATACAGTAGGGTAGTGATTGAGAGAGTGAGAGTGAGAACGGAGAAATGGATAGGCGACGAGCAGGGAGGTTTTAGGAAGGGAAGAGGATGTGTAGATCAGATTTTTACCCTGAATTGTGTTGTGGAGAAGTATCTGGAGAAGAAACAAAAGGTGTATGTTGCCTTTATGGACTTGGAGAAGGCCTATGACAGAGTGGATAGAGAAGGTTTGTGGAAAGTACTTAGAATATACGGAGTAGAGGGCAAGTTGCTGAAAGCAGTGAAGAGCATGTATGAGGGTGCAAAGGCAGCAGTACGTGTGGAGAGTGAGCAGAGCGAGTTCTTTGACCTGAATGTTGGTTTGAAACAGGGGTGTGTGATGTCCCCGTGGTTGTTTACTGTATATATATGGATGGAGTTATGAAAGAAATACTATCAAGAGCAGTGGATGTTGGTGTATCGCTGAAAAGGGAGGGAATTGAGTGGAAGCTACCTATACTGCTGTTTGCGGATGATACAGTTCTGATGAGTGATAATGAATGGGAGTTGCAGGGTCTGGTAAATGAGTTTGGAACAGTGTGCGAAAAACGGAATTTGAAGGTAAATACGGGGAAGAGCAAGGTTATGGTCTTCGAAAGGGGTGAAGTCACAGAGTGTGAGGTGAAGCTGAACGGTCAGGCTATGGAGATCGTCAACTCTTTTAAGTATCTGGGCAGTGTGTTGAGTAAAGATGGGACTATGGATGAAGAGGTGCGGGAGAGGGTACAACAGGGGAAGAGGGTTGTAGGAACGCTAAAAGCAGTAACAAGAAATAGAGTGGTCAGTATGGAAGTGAAGAAGTCCTTGCATGACAGTGTGGTAATCCCGACACTGACTTACGGAAGCGAAGCATGGACGTTGGTTGAGAGACTCAGACCAAGAGTGAGAGCAGTGGAAATGAATTACTTAAGGAGTGCGTGCGGAGTTACATGGAGGGATAGACAGACTAATGAGGAAGTAAGAAGGAGGTGTGGTGTGGAGGTAGATGTGCTGGAAAGTGTGAAAAGGAACAACTTGAGATGGTTCGGCCATATGGAACGTATGGAAAGCGAGAGAATGACTAAGAGGGTGTACGAGAGCGAGGTGGAGGGACAGAGGGGGAGAGGTAGACCGAATATGAGGTGGAAGGATGGAGTGAGGAACTACATGAACGAAGGCGGTGCTGGTTGGGGGGAGGGGCGTCGACTGACTGGGGACAGAGGTGCATGGGGGCGGTTCGTTCGTGGCCACCCCTTCGGGGATCACGGCGTCAGGCAATAGATAGATAGATAGAATTACATAAACTTTATATTGACCAGAGATTATAGGGAACTAGTAAGAGGAGGCGAGTTGATGGAGCGAAATGCTTTTGCTTCTACTCGTGCGGTATGGGTGGAGCCTCCCCACACATGCGAACAATACTCAATACAGGGGCACACTGTGCCCCTGTACAGAGCAAGAAGCTGTGCGGGGGTGAAGAACCCACGGAGACGGTTGAGCACACCTAACTTTTGGGAAGCTGTTTTAGCAAGAGTGGTAATATGATATTTCCAAGAAAAGTCAGATGAAAAAGATACACCTAGAATGTTGAGATCCCCCAGGGATCTGTATTAGGTCCTCTGTTGTTTGTTATATACATAAATGACCTTGATTTAGGTATAACTAGTAGGATAAGTAAATTTGCAGACGATACCAAAATGGGGAGAACAATTGATTCAGATAGAGATATAGAGTGCCTCCAAAGGGATCTAGATACCTTACACGAATGGTCAGTAAATTGGCAGATGAAGTTTAACATTGACAAATGCAAGGTATTAAAGATAGGGAAGATGCATACAAATGTTAAATATAAACTAGCTAATATGGAATTAGAAAACTCGAATTGTGAGAAAGATCTAGGTGTGTTTGTTAGCAATGATTTGAAGCCTAGACAACAGTGTATAAGCGTTCGAAACAAGGCAAACAGGATTCTCGGGTTCACCTCTAGGAGTGAGTAACAGAACTGCTGATGTTATCTTAAAACTTTACTTGTCATTAGTGAGACCCCATATGGATTATGCTGTTCAATTTTGGTGTCCTTATTACAGAATGGACATAGATTCATTGGAGAGAGTACAACGTAGAATGACAAAAATTATCCA
The DNA here is from genome assembly GCA_032716605.1 of Paralithodes platypus. Taxonomy (NCBI): domain Eukaryota; kingdom Metazoa; phylum Arthropoda; class Malacostraca; order Decapoda; family Lithodidae; genus Paralithodes; species Paralithodes platypus. The sequence continues at coordinate 22,823,131 of CM064499.1, forward strand.
TAATATTAGAAATCTTCCGTATAAAGAAAGGTTGAAGAAATTAGGCTTACATTCACTAGAGAGACGCAGAGTTAGAGGGGATATGATAGAGGTGTTCAAGTGGGTTAGTGGGATTAACAAAGGGGACATGACAAATGTACTAAAGCTCAGTGATAGCGAAAGAACTCGTACCAATGGCTTCAAATTAGATCAATTTCGTTTCAGAAAAGATATAGGCAAATATTGGTTTGGTAACAGAGTTGTAGATGGGTGGAATGGACTACCAAGTGCTATAGTGGGATTAAAAACTATAGGGAGCTTTAAGATAAAATTGGATAAGCATATGGACGAGAAGGGTTGGGTGTGAAGGGGGATCAGCAGGGTTGGGCCAATCAGCGCTCTGCAGACCCCATAATCCTGCGTTAATCTCTAACCGTTTTGGTAAGATGATCCTCAGGGTATTAGAGTGTTCAGCCTATAATTGGGCTTTGTAATTGGGGTTGTGTGGGACAGGGATCTGCCTTGCTTAGGCCAATCGGCTTTCTGCAGACTCCCATTTTCTTATGTTCTTATGAGTTGTGTGTTGTTGAAGAATGTTTGATAATCTTGTGGAAGATTGTGATGGACAGATAAAGGGAGAAACTGGGTCTTGGAGGTGTTGAAAGCAACAAGACTTTCTCTGGCTATTTTATTAGGCCTAATTTTCATATTAGTATTTTATTTATGAGTTTACTTTTTTGTGTAGCCTATTTTATTATTAATTTTTTATTTTATTTTTTCAGATTTCCTTGGAGCATGAGATCTTGCTTCATCCTCGGTATTTTGGGCCCCAGTTGATGGACACAGTGAGGCAGATGTTGTTTACAGAAGTCGAGGGAACCTGTACGGGAAAGTAATTAATGGAATTTTCTTCTGTACTGTACTTAATTAGGGCTATTTAATTTTATAATATAAATATTACCCTGGGGGATTAGACGTGCCTTCTGCGTGTCGTAAGAGGCGACTAAAGAGGTTGAGTCGGTGGGCTTGCGACCCCCACCCGTGAAAAATACTTAAGCAACAAAAAATTAACGAACAGCCTCGGATGCGGACGGACCCTGTCGAAAGAAAATTCCTTCCTTTCATTTTCGAAGGGAAAGAATTGTTTAAGAATACGACTCTAGGAATCTTCCTCCCCTTGTAAAATTCTCCTACTCAACGAAACAGAATAAGAAGCAAGGGAACGCGAAAGTGGTCCCGGACCCTAAGTATTGGCACTTTTATTGTTATTTCTGTTCGGGCTCTGATGGGTTTCAAAGTACATAACCAGGTCAAAGTTGCGTCTGCGAAACGTCTAACGGGTTGGATTCTGCGTACATTTAAAACACGCGGTGAATTACCTATGATAACGCTCTTCAAATCTCTAGTGCTACCGCGGCTTGAATACTGTAGCGTATTAACATCCCCATACAAAGCATGTGAAATAAATGACTTAGAGAGTGTACAAAGAAATTTCACTTCGCATATAAGTTCGATAAAACATGTACACTATTGGGAGCGTTTAAGAGCACTGAATCTGTACTCGCTGGAACGTAGAAGAGAACGTTACCTAATAATATACACATGGAAAATCGCAGAGGGTTTAGTACCAAACCTAGTCATGAAATTCAGTGATAGGAGAGGCTGGGAATGCGAAATCCCCCGGATGAATATCAGGGGTACTATGGGCTCTCTGCGAGAGGGCTGGTTATCACACAGAGGCCCACGTCTCTTCAACAAACTCCCACGGCGAGTAAGAGACATGAGGGACGTCTCGTTAGACAACTTCAAGAGAGCCCTCGATGTCGAACTGCAAAAAGTGCCAGACGAGCCCATCCTCGCGAGGGAGCGAGCTGTCGCTTCAAACAGTCTACTGCACTAAAATCACCACCCATAACGAGGGGCGCCGCGCTCCTTGGTGCCGCTAGAAGAGTGGCGAACACATCAAAAGTATCAAAAGTAAGTAAGTTGATGAACCCCGACCGACTATGGACAATCTTAGAATAGCAACATGGAATGTGAGAGGCATGAATGATGACACAAAAGAGAGAGAGGCCCTGGAAGTGTTAGTGAATGCCAGGCTGGATGTATGTGGAATGACAGAGACCAAATGGAGGGGTACAGATGTGAGAGAGTGGGAGTGTGGAATGGTTGTGTGTGCTGGAGTGAGTGAGGGAGCAGCGAGAGAAGGTGCGTGTTTGTTTGTAAGTAACAAATGGAAGGAGCGTGTAAGAGACTATGGGTCTGTGGGTGAGAATGAAAGTAGGAATACAAACATGGGTGATTGTGGAGGAGGAAGTGTGGTGTGGAGGTAGATGTGCTGGAAAGTGTGAATAGGAACACCTTGAGATGGTTTGGCCATATGGAACGTATGGGAAGCGAGAGAATGACTAAGAAGGTGTACGAGAGCGAGGTGGAAGGACAGAGAGGGAGAGGTAAACCGAAAGAGAGGTGGAAGGATGGAGTGAGGAAGTACAGCTCGGGCTCGCATAGTGCGAGAAATTGGTCGATACAGTGCGTCACACTATGTGAATTCACACTATGTGAACAACGTATCCTATGGGAAAAAACGTAATTGGTCGATCGGCCCTCCATAGAGCATACAGTACATATCTTTCCTTATATAGTTATTTATACTGACACAAACATACCAAGAACAAATGTTAATGATAAATACAGCATATCAATGGTAAATTAGACCTTTCCTTACCTTAAATTCTACACTTGATATGATCACAAACCCGAGAATGCGAGATAGCGTCACACAGTACGGGGTAAAAAATGTCTGACTGACCAGCTTCCCTCCATGCCCAAGCTGCTCAAACACCAGTGATGCCACGAGTCAGGCGGGAAATTTATCGCACTGTACAAATTTTGGCCGCACTAATAGAAAACTCCCCGGATTTAACCCATATTGCCACCCGACTCTCACTAAAAGATCGTATTCGCATTGGTTGATAATTTTGTGTTTAATATTTTCATTGCTCGCACTAATCAAAATTCGCACTGTTTTAACTCGTTTTATACGGGACCGAGCTGTATATGGATGAAGGTGATGCTGGTTGGGAGGAGGGGCGTCAACTGACTGGGGACAGAGGTGCATGGGGGCGGTTCGTTTGTGGCCACCCCTTCGGGGATCACGGCGTCAGGCAATAGATAGATAGATAATATAAATAGATTAGTGGTGGGTATCACAAATGAAAATCCACTTCCGTAAACACAATTCCGCAACCGCATTTCTGCCAATCAATTAAAAAAATACGGTTCAGCTAATACAAAACTGTAAAGTTTGTAAACGCAATCCGGATTTGTGATTTACACTACAAAAAGTGCAAAAATAAGGGTAAATAATTTGATAATGTAGTAAATTTGTTTATTTATTAATTATTTATCAGATGCTTACCCCTCACAGATGTCATAGCTCATATTTCACCTCCTCAGTCAGGCCTCACTAATTTGATCATTATATTTTACCTTTTTTCATAATTTGGATTATGGATTAGGCTAAGTAGTAGGCCTACTGATTGTTTATAACCCGAGAAGCGCGATAAGCCTCGCAGAATTATCTGTATAGTGTGCGCAATAGGCCTCACGGAAGCAAAACAATGAAAAAATGCCCGAGGGGCTCTCAAAACAAAGGATTATGTGATAAGGTGAGATGATTGCTCTCTAGTACTTCCTACCACTCAACCCCTCCTTCCCCACCTTTTTCCCCCTCCTCAATTATTGGCTATTTTTTTGTCTTACTTTCCTCATTTATCGTTTATTTTCTGCGCCAATTATCGTCAGGTGGGCTCGGAGGCAGGGTTGAGTCATCTAGAGACCCTCTAGAAGAGGGAGATCTCACCCGGGCCGCTCAGTACATTACGAGACGTTGTCTCTCGGCCGGCCAATCCAGAATATGACCGAGCGGCAAAAATATAAGTTTTTCACCACCCAATTGCTGTTCCCAATTCTTTTATCACTCTTCAATGTTCATATGTAATAATATGTTCCTTAACCTCTAAGCTGCGCAGGTATGGTATTTGAATGTGCCAAGGTATTCTGATTCATTCCTCACTAAAATAATTAATTTACCATATACTGTATATAATTAATACGTATCCATATGCGCCTATTTTACTTTTAATATGAACATATGAACATGGGAATGCAATAAAACAAGTGGTAACAGCAATTGGCTGGTGAAAATTGTATATTTTAGCCCCACGGTCGTAATCTGGCCTTGAGCACTGAGAGACTAACACCCTCACTCTCTCGTGTCTCGTGTGGCACTGAGAGACCAGGGGAGCTTTCAGACTGGCTTGGAGGGTCGGAGTTACACTCCTCCACCCTCCTCCCTCTCTCCCACCCGTCCTTCCACGAAAATACTCGATAAATATCGGGAATAATAGAGAAAATACCTGATAATTGAGGAGGGGAAAGGGGGGGGGGGAGACACATGTGTAGGAGTGGTAGAATGTAATCTAAGGAAATTATTTCAGCTAAACACAAATTGATTTTTTTTTAGGCCTAGGCCCAGTAGGACCTCTTAAGAGTCTTCCCGCAGCTGCAAGGTTAAGGGTATATTTGCCTTTATTTGGGTAATTATTAAGGGCAGAGCCCTTTTTGGAATTATTATACAGTATTTATTTAATTAATAAATTTGAATTGTAGTTTTACTTGAAACCAGACTTGGGAGTACAGTACTTCCGCTATTCATACCCGCAGATAGCCTATGCGCCGAGTTTGTTGCAAATACAAATAAATTACTGTCTAAAATACAGGCTTTCCTCACTTGAATCTCCTGATTTTTTTTATTGTTATTACATTGTTCATTAACCCGGCAGCTGCGGGAAAACTCATAAGAGATTTTACTGGGGGGCTGCGGGAAGACTCTTAACCCTCCAGCCCCAGCTATTGTATTCTATAATTTCCCCGAAACCCGGGGGTTTTGGCCGAAAAACGTCTACGCCTAGGCTACCGTATCTTTGTTATTTTGACTGCTTCCGCATTCCCGCACATCCCCAAGCGTAGATGTGTTTCGTACCTGTAGAATGGCATTGAGTAGAGCTCTCTAAGTCAACTGATTCAGTTGTGATGACGATTTCCGTGGAGAGAACCTTGTGGCGATGTCAGCCATATGAGCCACTTTTCACTACTAAGACAACAACATACAGTCACACACAAACAAACGGCGCCTCTCCTTCTTGTGTTCGGAGGTGCGCTGCGTCGGGCATACTGACTGTGTTTATATGCGTCAGACGGACGGCTTTCAAAACAAGCTTACAGGCTTTCAAGCTGCCGGAGCCTCAGAGCCCTTCCGGGGTCCGCGGGCCGCGTTTGTTATGGGGGCCTCAGAGCCCAACGGGGTCTGATGGGTTAAAAACCTAGGCCTAAAAAAACCCATTTAAAACACTCCAGTGGCACTAAAAAAAAAGCAATTTGTGTTTAGGTGAAATAATTTCCCTCCATTACTTGCTACCACTCCTACACATGTAGGAGTGGTACACAATATAAAAGCAAAAGAAATACCGGTAATCAAAATCGCTATGTGGAAATAACACTTTAATCAAATCTATTTCTATCTATCTATCTATTTGGTCAGGCCCATTCCCATTTTTTTTTTTTTTTTTTTTTTTTTTTTTTACTGGGGGTGGCTGACTCGAGACAGCTCGAATAGGGAAAAATAAAAAAAATAACAATAAACACACAAAAACACAAATTCGCACACATCTAGGTCACCCAGGAGAAGACCCAGAGACTAGGTATCACCAAGGTCCTTCCAGCACTCCCCCGGCCCCCAACCTCTCGGGAAAGTTTCGGTCTCAGCAGGCAGACATGCAGCGAAGCCCGCCCACCACACTTCCAGGCGCACCCTTCATATTTACCAGCTCCCCGGACCAGGCGCCTGATGGACTATTCTCTAGTCCAACTGGCGCTCGACCCCTACTCCCAAATGACCGCGTTTTCACTCATCTATTCACAAACATTCTCCATTCATTCCTGTCTATTACCACTTCCCTAGCCTGATCTATAGCCAGTCCTCCATCTTTCAAAGCTTCTCCTACACAGTCTCTCCATCTCAATGGGGGTCTTCCTACCCCTCTATCTCCCCTAGTATCTGATTCACATATGAAATTATTAAATATATGAACAGGTATTAACTGTTAACATATTAACACCCACAGTCAAACCAACTCCCTTTGTCCTGCTATTTGTGGAGGTGCCAGTTTTGGGTATTAACTATTAACATATTAACACCCATAGTCAAACCAACTCTCTTTGTCCTGCTATTTGTGGAGTTGCCAGTTTCTCTCATAACATTTCCCAATAATATCTAGCCCCATTGAAAACAAAGGGATATCTTACTTATCACGTAACTTTTTATGTATTAGTAAATTAAAATTGATAACATTAGCAATAACATAAATAATCCATATAACCAGATAAAATAAACTCTTATTTGGAAATTAGGACTGTCTTATCAATTCAAAGCAAGTTGCCAACTGCATTTTGTGGCGGCATACATACATAAAATTTTAAGATTGAGTGCTCCACACATGCGTGCAGTTTCAGTCTCTTGTCCTAATGGCGGTGTTCCAGGCAATCCTGTTAAGGGCTGCTTCACTTGTCAAGTTTTTAAATTTGATATCGGCACGTATAGTCCGATCCCAGGTCTTCCTCGGTCCACTCCTTGGTGCAGCTCCCTCCACAATCACAGACCTGCATCGTTTCACCCAATTTTGTTCATCCATTCTCTCCACATGTCCATACCATCCCAGTCTACTTGTATGCATCTCCTCGCTAATACTCTTTATACCTAAACGTCTCCTCAGCTCATCATTTGTTATTCTATCCTGCAGCCTGGCCCCACACATCCATCTCACCATTCTCATCTCCTTACGTTCCATTCTGTTGACATTCTCTACTTTAACGGCCCATGTTTCTGAGGCATACGTCATTGCACTTCTAACACATGAGGCATACACCTTTCCCTTCAGGGAAGAGGCATTCTTTTCATGGTCAGAATTGGCAGCAGTTCTCTGAACTTCCCCCAGCCACATCTAATTCTAGCGACAGTGGCAGCCTCGGCCCCACCACCGGCCCCACCACTGTCTTGATAGCGTAATGTGCAGAATTTTGGTGTGAGTATCCTTGGTTCAAGTCCTTGGAGTACTTCACAAAACCAAATTTTCCCAAATCCCTGTGGAATTCGGATAACCAAGAGTCTACTGTATTTGTGTACCGGTACTGATTATGTATATACAGTATGTATATACTCAGACACATACCCCACAGCTGGGGGTGGCTGACTCGAAACATAGCCTGAATAGGGACAACACAATACAAAAACAAAAGAAAAACTCACACACATGTAGGTCACCCAGAAGACCCAGAGACCCAGGTCCATTTTGGGGTCCCCAGCTTATACACCCAGGTCCCAGACCTCCCAGAGAGGTCCGGTCTCAGCAGGCAGACACCCAGCGGAGCTTACCACTACAACGCCCGTCCACCTTACCTCCCTATGACCACGTTATCACTCATCTATTCACAAGCATTCATTCCTATTCAATACCACTTTTCTTGCCTGTTCTTCAGTCATCTCTCTACCAGTGGCGGCTCGTGACTATCATTCATGGGGGTGCTGTTACATAACATGTTTATGAAATACAATACTATGATATTGTATAACACACACACATATATCAATACCGGTACGTCATTATATATATATATATATATCGTATACATAATAAAACTACTATCAACAAAAATATTTAATACTCACGGTCTTACCAATAAAAGGCTTCATCATGACTGAACAAATATTTTAAACTAAAGTCCATTCTTCTGTAATTCTTGTTTTGAGAAAAAAAATCAATAACTCCAAGCAGCAAACACGGAAAGCAAATTAATGCATTCATCATTTCATAACCACAGAGCCACTTTTCCTTTTGGTACCATTCTGAATTAAAGCTGCAAATATAGGCTATCTCTTGTTACTTATTCCTAACTAAGATATTTGAATGTCTGGAAACCGACGAACTCCGCTTTAAAAGGCAACTTTATCATGAAGAGACAACTGCGAAAAATTCAGTTCTTGAAGTTTACTATCTGTCTGTGTTTCTTGAGCCATGATTAATTACTGATGGCCTAGGCCTAATAGAATTTCGAACTGTAAACATAACTGAAAAAAACGACAGTTAGGCCTATTATAAGTTATATGAAGTTTCTATAAAAATTAGATTACACAATATGAGCTCTAATTATCACTCATCTCCAATTCACCATCACTAATAAAAAATTATAAAGCCTTGGGGAATTGCGAAACAGAGAGTATAACGGAACGACGCATCCACACACCCTCCCTCAACAACAGCCAGGCCGGCACTGTGAGAGTCACAGTGCTATCCCCTATCCTGTTCTCGCGGCTTGGCTCACATACCACCATACAGTACAAGTAAAATCGGAACTATTGAGTACGCAGTTCCACATGTTGTTTGCTTTTTTTTTTTTATAGATATTAGAGGATAGGCAATAATTGTAAGCTTAGGATTATTGATAATCACACCTACTTTCTTATATTCATGTATATATTCATAATTTTGTGTCTCTAAGAAATGTACAGGGGGTGCTGCAGTTCCACAGTGCTACTGACGAGCCGCCACTGCTCTCTACCTTCCTACGCTTGTGCTGTACCTTACACAATCTCTCCATCTCGACCGAGGTCTTTCTCTCTCTCTACCTCCCCTTGTTTCTGACTCAAATATTCTCTTTGTAAACCTTTCATCTCCCATTCGTTCAACATGTCTTGTCAGGGGGACCCGCAGAGGGCTGCTCTCGGGCAGCATGATATGCGGGGGTTGTGCAGGGGAACTAGGAGCAAGGATTAGGGAGATAATGATTAGTGATCCTATTTAACATAAGAACATAAGAACATAAGAAAATGGGAGTCTGCAGAAAGCCGATTGGCCTAAGCAAGGCAGATCCCTGTCCCACACAACCCCAATTACAAAGCCCAATTATAGGCTCAACACTCTAATACCCTGAGGATCATCTTACCAAACCGGTTAGAGATTAACGCAGGATTACGGGGGTCTGCAGAGCGCTGATTGGCCCAACCCGGCTGATCCCCCTTCACACCCAACCCTTCTCGTCCATATGCTTATCCAATTTTTTTCTTAAAGCTCCCTATCGTTCTTGATCCCACTATATCACTTGGTAGCCTATTCCACCCATCTACAACTCTGTTACCAAACCAATATTTGCCTATATCTTTTCTGAAACGAAATTTATCTAATTTGAAACCATTGGTACGAGTTCTTTCGCTATCACTGAGCTTTAGTACATTTGTCATGTCCCCTTTGTTAATCCCACTAACCCACTTGAACACCTCTATCATATCCCCTCTAACTCTGCGTCTCTCTAACGAATGTAAACCTAATTTCTTCAACCTTTCTTCATACGGAAAATGTCTAATATTATGGATCATTTTTGTCATTCTACGCTGAATTCTCTCCAATGAATCTATGTCCATTCTGTAATAAGGACACCAAAATTGGACAGCATAATCCATATGGGGTCTCACTAATGACAAGTAAAGTTTTAAGATAACATCAGCAGTTCTGTTACTCACACTCCTAGAGATGAACCCGAGAATCCTGTTTGCCTTATTACGAACGCTTATACACTGTTTTCTAGGCTTCAAATCATTGCTAACAAACACACCTAGATCTTTCTCGCAGTCTGAATTTTCTAATTCTAAATTAGCTAGTTTATATTTAACATTTGTTTGCATCTTCCCTATCTTTAATACCTTGCATTTGTCAATGTTAAACTTCATCTGCCAATTTACTGACCATTCATGTAAGGTATCTAGATCCCTTTGGAGGCACTCTATATCGCTATCTGAATCAATTGATCTCCCCATTTTAGTATCGTCTGCGAATTTACTTATCCTACTAGTTATACCTAAATCTAGGTCATTTATGTATATAAGAAACAACAGGGGACCTAATACCGATCCCTGGGGGACACCACTTTTGACTGCTCCCCACTCTGACTTGGTACCATTTATGCTGACTCTCTGTTTCCTACCAATTAGCCATGACCTAATCCATCCCAACAACGACCCTCCTATTCCATGTGCCTCAACCTTTCTCATCAATCTCTCATGAGGGACTCTGTCGAAAGCTTTACTGAAATCTAAATATATAATATCATATGACTTGTCACTATCTACTGCTTCATATACCTCTGAGAAAAAGCTAAGCAAATTAGTAAGGCAAGAACGTCCCTGAGTGAATCCATGCTGAGAAGAATTTATTAAGTTAAATTTTACTAAGTGGCTTCTAATTTTCCTAGCAATAATAGACTAGCAACTTTCCTATGATTGATGTGAGACTAATGGGACGGTAATTGGATGCTATCGATTTATCACCTTTTTTGAAGATCGGAACTACATTTGCAAGCTTCCAAGCTTCTGGAACTAAACCTGTTTCTAATGACTTGTTAAATATAAATTCTAATGGACTACTTAACTCATCTCTGCATTCTTTTAATACTCTAGCATATACCTCGTCAGGACCAGGCGATTTTTGAGGTTTAAGTCTGTCAATTTCCTTAAGCACATCATTTCTACTTATACTAACTGTACTTAACATATTTTCTATACTATCACTATATACCATATTGACTTCTGGAATCTGTGCCAAATTTTCATTAGTGAAAACGGAAAGAAACTGACTATTTAATGTACTGCACATTTCTAAATCATTTTCTGTTATTTCTCCTATTGAAGTTTTTAGGGGGCCTATTTCATCTCTAACTTTAGATTTATATAGTTGGTAAAAAGCTTTAGGGTTATTTTTGAGTCGCAGGCTATCCTTATTTCATAATTTCTTTTTGCTTTCCTGATTTCCTTTTTGACCTGTCTTGATAGAGTCTGATAGTATATATGTAAATGATTTTCACCTTTCTTTATTTTTCGATATATTCCTTTCTTTTTTCCTATAAGATCTATTAGCTTATTAGTCATCCATTTTGGTTGGTTCTGCGTCGATCTAAATCTTCTTTTAGGGATATATTTATTTTGAGCATTGTGGAGTGAAGCAATAAACTGGTTATATGTAGGTGGCAAGTTTAACTCTGGCATATCCTGACTTAATCGCTTAACAATAGGGTCCACCCTTAAGTCTCTTCTTAGCCCACCATAATCGGCTTTTCTGAAATCTGGGATAAGTGTCGTATTCTCTTTAGCATTCCCTGTCCATTGTATATTAAAATAAATAGATTTATGATCGCTATTTCCTAGGTGGTCACCAATCTCTACATTATTTATCATATGTTCATTGTTACTGAAAACTAAATCAAGAATATTAATACCTCTAGTCGGCGTATCTATGAATTGAAATAAAAAACTATCTTGTACTACCTCTATAAACTCTACTGAATCGGAGTCGCCTATTTGGTGCTGCCAATCAATGTTCGGAAAATTAAAATCCCCCATAATGCACACATTGCTAAACCTTGATGCTATTTTAATTTCCTCCCATAACGATTTTCCGCCATTTCTACTCATATTAGGCGGTCTATATATAACTCCAATAACTATGGTCTCACTACCTTCGTTAACTTCTACCCAAACACTTTCATTATCATTATTTAGTCTAATACCTGATTTAATACAGCTTTTTAATGTACTCCTGACAAACACTGCTATACCCCCGCCCCTCCTACTTGTTCGGTCATATTTAAACAAACTATATCCTGGAATATCAAATTCTGCTAAAAAATGCCTAGATTCTGTATTAATCCACGTTTCAGTTAGCGCTATTATGTCTATATTTTCTGTGCTAACGAGTGCTCTAAGTTCGTTCATTTTGTTACATAAACTCCTACAATTTGTATAATATACCCTCAACCTATTACTTTTATTTGCAACTAATTTTCTATTGTGTTTAGCTAACTTATTATTTCCTGTTGAACTACTAGCTCTAGACGGAAATTCTACTCTATCAGTATTCTCATCTTTACTATCAGTTACATGTGTAGTGTTATCGATACTACTATTACACATCACTATATCCGCACTATCTTGACTGATTATTTCTATTTTACTCACTGGTTTGTCACATGAAGTACCTGCTCCATATGGAGACAGTATTTTACTTACACACCCAGGTTTTTTTAACGAAACCCCGCAACAATCTTGTCGAGTGAGCTGGCCAAGGTCAAGGATTTCTAAAGGAATCAAGAGTGGGGCTATTAATTATGTAAGATGGGAGGTGATTCCACTCTTGGATGCTACGGGGAAAAAATTAATGTCTGAATATGTCCGTGCTTGCCTGATATGTGTGGTATTTTAAGTTGTGGGTGCGTCTCATAAATTATATGGTGACCCTGGTCTCTGGGTCTTCTCCTAGGTGACCTAGATGTCTGTGAATTTATGTTTTGTCTGCGTTTGTTCGTTGTTTTATGTTGTGTTTTCCCTGTTCTTGCTATGTCTTGAGTCGGCCACCCCAAAATAATAGGAAAATAGGGAAAAACAAAAGAAAAACAAAAAAATAGGAAAAGTGGGGATTGGGCCTGAGTAAATAGATAGATAGTCTATGTCCACTAGATTGTTTGTGATTTTGTATAACATTTGTTGTCTGTGAATTTGTCTTATTGTTACAAGGGGGTCTAGTTTAATATCTTGTTTGAGCAAAGTGACTGATGTAGTATGTGTGTAATCACGTCTGATCCATCTTGCAGCTTTGTTTTGTATGGCCTCTAATTTATTGATATTATTGCGAGTGTGTGGATCCCAGACGGTGTCGCAGTATTCTAAGTGTGGCCGAACTAATGATTTGAAAGCTTGAATTTTTATGCTTGCGTTACACTTTGTGAGATTCCTGCGAAGGAAGCCCAGAGCCCTATTAGCCTTTGCTCTGATGCCAGCATAACACACTCTGGCCGATAAGGGTTCCTGTTGACCCACTCTCCTACATACATCTTCATTACAGTACTCAATCTGTCTCTACACATTACTCCACATATACTCCTCAAGCAACTCATCTCCATCACATCCAACTTTCTTTTCTTTTCTCAGCCCCATACATCACTGTTGGTACAACTATCCCTTGATACATTGTACTTTTAGCTTTCATTCCAAGAGATCTCACCTACCACATACTTCCCATTGCTTCGAAAACTTTCCTTCCTTCACATACTCTGTCTTACTTCCATTTTCACACCTGCGTTCCTGCTTATCACCCCTCCTAGATATTTAAAACGCTCCACTTGTTCCAACATTTCCCCATCCAGTTGTACATTTAGATTTACCCTACAGCATCTCTATTACACACTATCACTTTACTTTTATTGACATTCACCCTCAGCTTTTTCCTCCCACATACCACACCAAACTATTTTACTACTCACTGCAGCTTCTCAGAATCCGCCACCTACGCTGTGTCATCAGCAAACAGCAACTGTTTCAACTCCTAATCTCAACCATTCTTTCCTACTAAACCCAATTAATTGCTGAGGGGCACAGGGCCCTGGGTGGGGCTTTGGTTTCCCGGGCGTTTCTGCACCCTCCTCAGCTCCCCGCCATGGAGTGGCTTCGGTCACCCAGGCTTTATTGTGGTCGGCAGGGAGGGTTCTATGGGGGCGTTCGGTTATGGCCTTGGCCTTGCTCGGGGCCTTGGGCCTGTTGTTGTTGTTGTTGTTGTTCCCTAAGCTGCCTGGCCGAACAGCCCCGAGTCCCTGAGAAAGGCCATGGCCACGATCGGGCTTTCCCACAGAGCTCTCATTGAGTGTAGATTGTGTTGTTGGCGTAAGTGGTTGTGTGAAATGCAGTCTTCTATGATGTGTTTAATGGTATGGGGTGCTGTGTTACATCCCGGGCAGGTGTCGACAACGGAGTCATCCAGTCTCTTCTGATAGCTCAGGAGAGCTGGATGGTGTCCGCATCTCAGCCTGGCCAGGTGGACTCTGTCCTCGCGAGGAAGGGAGGATTCGGAAGGATGGATTTCGGGAGGTCGTGCATGCAGCTGCGTGTTGTCTGTGAGTGAGTGGATGGATCGGTGAGAGATCTGAGTATGGATGTGCTTCTGGAAGTTGGTTCGGGGTGGGCAGGGAGGGAGAGAGGACAATAATTGTGTGTGATACCGTGTGCTGGGTGTTGTTTTGATATTTCTTGGTGTCTGTGGGTGTGTTGCCATGTAGTTTAGTGGGTGGTCTTGGTTCGTGGAGGCTGCTGCCAGGAATTGAGTGCCTCTCATGTCCAGATGGTCTTTGACTTTGAGGATTTTGGTTTCTTGATGTAGGTGATCTGTGGGTGAAGTAGCTGTGCAGCCTGTAATGATCTTCAGGGCTTTGTTTTGAATAGTCTGTAAGGTCTTATGATGTGTTTCAGCTAGGTTAGAAGCCCAGGCTGGGCTTGCGTATTCCATCACTGATCTTATGTATTGTTTATATACTGTGGTGGTAGTTTCTTTGTTGTGTCCAAATTTTGTGTGAGCAAGTGACCTGAGGGCGTTAAGTCTGGGTGTCAGTTTCTTTTTAATGTTTGTGGTGTGCTGTTTGAATGTCATATGAGTATCATATGTTACTCCTAGGATTTTGGGTGTGTGTGTATGTGTTAGGGGTGTGTTGTTTATGGTGAGTTGAGGGATGTATTCGTGTTCTGTCCAACTTGTGAGCAGGGTTGCGGTGGATTTGGCTGGGGCTAGATTAAGTCTGTTTGTAGTGCACCAGCCATGTAGTGTGTTGAGATAGGGTTGAAGGAGATCTGTTGCTCTTTTTGGGTCATGGTGTGTGCATGTGAGTGTTATGTCATCTGCATAGGAGGCTAAGTTTATTTGGGGCGTATTGGGTGTAGTTATATCGTGCATGTACAGATTGAAGAGTGCGGGCGATAGGACGGATCTTTGTGGGACTCCGTTTGGAAAGTTTCTAATTTTAGATGACTGACCGGCAAAAGATACGTGTGCACATCTGCCTGCTAGGAAGTTGGCCAGCCACCGTTTTGTGTTGTTGTGCATGTTTGTGTTGTAGATTTTGTTTGTTAGGTTGTGGCGGGGGATGGCATCGAAGGCTTTACTAATGTCGAGTGTGGCTAATAGTGATCTGTGTGGTGGTCTAGCTGAATTGATGCCGTCGAAAGCTCTTTGTGTAAGGTCTGTGAGAAGTGTGTTTGTGGAGTGCAGTGGCCTAAAGCCATGTTGTGTTAGAGCTAGGGGTAGGTCAGGTGTAATTAGTTGTAATACTAGGCGTTCCATGACTGGAGGGGGAGCAAAGGAGTGTGATGGGGCGGTGCGAGGAGGGTAGCGTGGGGTCTTTGTTGGTTTTGGGGAATGTGATGATGATACCATCATCTGTTGGTGGCCTGTTCAGCCAGGCAGCTTGGGGAACAACAACAACTAAACCCAATCCTCTACACACTATCCATATATACATTAAACATTACACAAAGGCGGGTGCCCAACCTCGAAAGGAGTTGAAATAGGGGAGCCATCCCCCCCCCCCCCCCACCAAAGGCGGCTTTCTAGGGCCTTTCTTAGCTGATGCTGAGAGGATTGGGTTCTAGTCATGTGGTGATGGGGTGGTCTATCAGAGCGAGAGCTGAGCGATCTCTGCCATACCCATAGCTTACTCTGACTGTTCCTTTTACTTATATATTTTCTAGATCTCAAGTGACGGCGTCTCTTCCATGGATTGACCTCCCTACTGCCAACCTAGAGGTTGGCAGATTGGGAGCCAAAGTGTCACATTTTTCCTTTGCCCCTCAACTTTCCCTTCATAATTGTTGAGGGCCACTGGGTCTTGGGTGGGGCTTTGGCTTCCCGGGTGTTTCCGCACCCTCCTCAGCTCCCCGCCTTGGAGTGGCTTCGGTCACCCGGGCTTTATTAGTGGTAAGCAGGGAGGGTTTTGTGGGGGCGCTCATTTATTGCCTTGGCCTTGCTCGGGACCTTGGGGCTGTTCGGCCAGACAGCCTGGGGAACAACAACAACATTAAACAACCACGGTGACATTACACAACTCTGTCGCATACCTATATTTACATCAAACCATTCACTCAACTAATTTCTTACTCTAACACACGCTCTGCTCTCTTCATAAAAACTCTTGACTGCTTTTAACAAATTTCCTCCAATTTCATAAATCCTTAACGCCTGCTACATTGCCGCTTTTTCCAAATCCATAAAAGCCCAAATTATCTCCTTATTTTTCTCTAAATACTGTACTTCTCGCATAGCTGATCCACACACCATGTTTCCCTCCTAAAACTGCACTGCTCTTCTATTGCACCTTCTGTACCCTATTATTTTCTCTATCAACACCCTGTCATACAGCTTTCCAATAACTGATAATAAACTAATACCTCTATAACTTGAACACTCCTGCCCGTCTCCCTTCTTCTTGAACAAAGGCACAATACAACCACTCCTCCAGTCTAATGGTACCATTGACACAACAAAGCATACACTGAATAGTCTCACCAGCTAATCTATGATCACATCTCCACCCTTCTTAAAACACGTAATAGCAATACCATCCATACCTTTTGCTTTACCCGCTCTCATTTGTCTCACTGCTTCTTTCACCTCATTCTTCCCAATCCTTTCATTCATTCCCTGCCACCTAGGCGGCATCAACCACTGTTTAATCATTACCTCCTTTCCTTCTCTTACATTTAGCAAAGATTCAAAATACTGATTACTGTATTATTATGTTTTTTCCACCAACCAACTTCACCTCTAAACTCAATTAATGAAATCAACACATACATGTGGCACTCCAAGCACTCGAACCTAGGATACTCACATCAAAATTCTGCGCACTTTTGCATTACGCTATCAAGACAGTTAAAGAAATATGCACAAGCATATTATTCTCAATTTCACTCAATAAATGCTGGTGTTCCCCAGGGATCAGTTTTGGCCCCAACTCTGTTCCTCATTCATATCAATGATCTCATATCTACCACTCATAATCCAATACATTCCTACGCAGATGACTCAACACTCCACAGTTCCTTCACATTTACCAATTCTTTCACCCAACCCGATCTTATAAATTCAAAAATAAACACTGCAATTTCTCTGAACCAGGACCTTTCTAGAATTAATGAATGGGGACAAGAGAATCTAGTTTCCTTTAATGCACAGAAAACCAAGTACATTCAATTTTCTAACCGACAGAATCTCACTGACTCCCATATATTTTTTAATGATGTAAATATTCCCACTTCCCCTAGTATTGACATTCTCGGTGTAACATTCACTACTAACTTGACCTGGACACATTATGTTAGAAGCATTGCTAAGAATGCCTCTAAAAAACTGGGACTCCTGTACAGAGTTCGAGAATTCTTCACTGACGAGCAGTTGGCCGTAATATATAAAAGTCATGTGCGCTCTCAGATGGATTACTGTTCACCTCTGTGGGGTGGAAGTGGAGTGGTTGCATTGAGGCAGTTGGACAAAATTCAAAATAAAGCTATTAGATTAATGGGTGGGTGGGACTCGTTAGCCTTGGTCGGCAACTCATCTAGGGGAGACAACCTTATACAAATTCGGGTGGATGGGACTCGTCAGCCTTGGTTGGCAACCTGTCTAGGGGAGTAAACCTGATACAAATCTGTACTGCTTACCTAAGGGTAAGGCAGGTTAGTGGATGGATTAGCCAAACACCACTGTAGAAAAATAGTGCTAACAAGATACACAGAGGGCCTCTGAGTCGGACGGATCCTAAATTGAGTGGTCAATCCTGTAAGTCCTTCACTAAGCTGGCTCGGGTTGTCCCTCTCACAGGGAATAGGTCCGCTTGGGGGCATTCTGTGTGTGGCCACCCTCGTAAGGGGAGTAAGGCGTCTGGCAATAGATAGATAGATAGATAGATTAATCAATAACCCTGCAATCACACAGGACCTTCCTACATTAGCCATACGAAGAAACGTTGCATCCCTTGCATTATTCTACAGATATTTTCACAGCAATTGTTCCGAGGAACTTGCTTCAATTGTGCCGCCTCTCCACATCTTTCCCCGTAGAACTAGGGCAGCTGAGAGCGCCCATGAATTTACACTTTCTCCTCCACAATGCAGAACTTCTGCTTATCAGAATTAATTTATCCCCAGAGCTACTACTCTTTGGAATTCACTTCCCTCGAATTGCTTTCCACAAACTTACAATCTACAAATGTTTAAATCCAGTTGTTACAAACATTTTATGAATGGAGGATGCCTTTAGGCACATGGACCTTTTTGTTTTATCTGTGTTTTTCCTTCCTCCGTTCATTGTCTCTTAAAAAAAACAAAAAAAAAAAGCCTATAAATTATTATGCAGTTTCGAATCCTGCATATTAATCTGAGCATGTACATATCTTCCAACTGCGCTATGGTAGCCTAATGTATAGACGAATGGAAGGAGTAATTAATGGGGCACTTAACCCATGGGAAGGCCTCGCTATAAATTGCTACTGAACCAGAATGAATTATTATATTTTTTCCACCAACCAACTTCATCTCTATACTCAATTAATGAATCAACAAATACATGTGGCACTCCAAGTACTCGAACCTAGGATACTCACATCAAAATTCCGCGCACTTATGCATTATGCTATTAACCCTCTCACCACGGAAGGGCTCTTGAACGCCCATAAAAAAGCATATAACAGCTGCCCGGAAGGGCTCTTGAACGCCCAGTGGTTGAAAGCCTGTGAGCTTCGTGTGCGAGGCGTCGGTCCGACGCATGTAAACAACAGCCGGCTTGACCGACGCCCCGCATCTCCGGCCACAAGAAGGAGAGCGTCGCTTGTTCGTGTGTGCCTGTATGTTGTTGTTAATTATCGAAAAGTAGTGTAAAGTGGCTGTTTTGGCCATAAAGTTATCTCCAATGAAATCATCATCACAACTCAACCAGTTGACTTAGAGAGCTCTACTTAATGCCATTCTACAGGTAAATAACACAGCTACGCTTGGGGATGCTCGGGAATGCGGGAAGCAGTCAGATTAACACATATACGGTAGCCTAGCCTAGACGTTTTTCGGCCAAAACACCCGGGTTTCGAGGAATATATATATAATACATAGCCGGGGCTGGAGGGTTAAAACATAAAGAAATATGCTCAAGCCTACGAATTATTATGCAGTTTCGAATCCTGCATATTAATCTGAGCATGTACATATCTTCCAACTGCGCTATGGTAGCCTAATGTATAGACGAATGGAGAGAGTAATTAACCTGACAAGCGCGATATAGACCTAGGTGCTAGGGTAGTTATTTGTGCATTTCTAGCCCTGGATTCTGACAGAATTCGTTATATTTACAATATAAAGCATTATTTGTTTTCGGTATGCTTTTATTTTACATATATGATGTATATATGAACCTTCAAGAGTGCTAAAATAAGTGGGAAAAGCATTTGGGTGGTGAAAAACGAAGATATTGGCCACCCGGTCATAATCTCAGGCGAGAGAGAGCCACAGGCAGCCCTCCCCTCTCGCTGTCTGGGAGTCAACTGAGACGAGCGGGGCGGTGTGTGCCGGTGTCTGGGTGTTGCATAACGATCTTTTATGCAACCCACTTGTGCTACATTATCGCGGGAGAGAAAAATAACCGATAAATGATGATAATAAGAGGATAAATAGGTGATAATTGAGGAGGGGGGGGGGGGGGGAATAAGGTGGGGAAGGAGGGGAGGGGGAGGGGTGAGAAACACATGGATGAGTACTAGAGGGGAATTATCTCACCTAGAGACAAAATCCTTTGTTTTGATAGGCCCTTTTTTTTTTTGGAAGGCTTTTTTTATGGTCTTGCTTCCGTGAGGCCTATCGCGTTCCCTATAGGAAGCCTTCCGTGAGGCCTATCGCGCTTGCCGGGTTAATGGGGCACTTAACCCTTGGGAAGGCCACACTATAAATTGCTCCTGAACCAGAATGAATTATTTGTTTTTTTCCGCCAACCAACTTCACCTCTATACTCAATGAAATCAACAAATACATGTGGCAGACATATGAATATTTTTCCCAGCTAATAGTGTGAGGTCAAAGAGAGTGTCAGGGGATGGTATCAGCTTCTATATTGTGCCGACTGTACAGTATGTCATATAGTTCGCTGGTGTGATGGAAAGCATCTTGGAGTCTCATCCAGTGATTCAAAGAGCATGCTCACTGCTCAGGTTGCAGAATGTTATTCACAAACACTATTACTATCACTTTTGAGTTAGGGATTGGGTTATAATCTATTGTACAAAAAAGTGTTTCCACCGGAAGCGGGCTCAAAATGAGCTAAAAGTGTTATGTATTTACTAGGGATGCACCGATACCAACATTTTGGCACCCCAAACCTAACAAAGACCCCACGCTACCCTCCTCACACCGCCCTATCACACTCCTTTGCACCCCCTCCAAAGTCATAGAGTGCCTTGTATTACAACTGATGACACCTGACTTACCCATTTCTCCAACACAACACGGCTTCAGGCCATTGCACTCCACAAACACTCTTCTTACAGACCTTACACAAAGAGCTTTTGACGGCATCAACTCAGCTAGACCACCACACAGATCAGTACTTGCTACACTCGACATTAGTAAAGCCTTCGATGCCATCCCCCGCCACAACCTAACAAACAAAATCTACAACACATACATGCACAACAACACAAAAAGATGGCTGGCCAACTTCTTAGCAGGCAGATGTGCACACGCCGGTCAGTCATCTAGCATTAGAAATTTCCCAAACGGAGTCCCGCAAGGATCCGTCCTGTCGCCCGCACTCTTCAATCTGTACATGCATGATATAAATACACCAAATTCACCCCAAATAACCACGCAGACGACATAACACTCACAAGCACGTACCAAAACCCAGACACAGCAACAAGACTCCTTCAAGACTATCTCGATACATTACATGAATGGTGCACTACAAACAGACTCAATTTAGCCCCAGCTAAATCCACTGCAACCCTCCTCACAAGCTGGACAGGAGAGCACGATTACGTCCCGGGATTCAACATAAACAACACACCCCTAACACACACACACACACCCAAAATCCTAGGAGTAACATACGACACCCAAATGACATTCAAACAGCACACCACAAACACGAAAAAGAATCTGACATCCAGACTTAACGCCCTCAGATCACTTGCCCACACAAAATTTGGACACAACAAAGAAACCACCACCACAGTCTACAAACAATACATAAGATCAGTTATGGAATACGCAAGCCCGGCCTGGGCTTCCAACCTTGCTGAAACACATCATAAGACCTTACAGACCATTCAAAATAAAGCCCTGAAAATCATCACAGGATGCACAGCTACGACACCCACAGATCACCTACATCAAGAAACCAAAGTCCTCAAAGTCAAAGATCATCTAGACATGAGAGGCACACAATTCCTGGCAGCAGCCTCCACGAATCAACACCAGCCACTACACTACATGGCTACATACCCACAGACACCAAGAAATATCAAAACAACACCCAGCACACGCTATCACACACAAATACTGTCTTCTCTCCCTCCCTGCCCACCCCAAACCAACTTCCGGAAGCACATCCATACTCATATCACTCGCCGTTCCATTCACTCACTCATAGACAACACGCAGCTGCAAGCACGACCTCCCGAAATCCATCCTTCTGAATCCTCCCTTCCTCACGAGGACAGAGTCCACCTGGCCAGGCTGAGATGCGGACACCATCCGGCTCTTCTGAGCTATCAGAAGAGACTGGATGACTCCGTCGTCGACACCTGCCCGGGTTGTAACACAGCACCCCATACCATTAAATAATATCATAGAAGACTGCATTTCACACAACCACTTACGCCAACAACACAATTTACACTCTTTGAGAGCTCTGTGGGAAAGCCCGACCGTGGCCATGGCCTTCCTTAGGGACTCGGGGCTGTTCGGCCAGGCAGCTTAGGGAACAACAACAACAACAACAACCAACATTTTGGCTGATAACGATAGTAATTGAAAAGCCGATACCGATAATTTCCAGTAAGCTATTTATGGATAATTTTTTGTTTGTCTTTTAGATTACTGGAATTTAGTGTACTGTACTGATTATTTTCTGCAAAGTAGGTACTGTTATTATTAAAATGTGAGACTTTGAAAACAAACAAACCAAAACCAGAAACCGCACAATATAGAGACAAACAAACTTATCAAAATAACTACCGGTATGTGGAAATAGCTTATTGAAGATTCAGCAAATCAATATGAAATAAAAAAACACAAAACTGCCACATATTACTAATAACTAGGGTTCATTAAGTTCAGTGTTAGCAATATTCATATTACAGTGTACTATACTACATATTTCTAACATCTTTCAGGTATGGTTTTGTGATCGCAGTGACAACAATTGATCACATTGGCTCAGGCATGATTCAAGTCGGGCGTGGATTTGTCTTGTACCCCATCAAGGTTAATGACTTGTTTTTTTTAGTAACTCCTCATTTGTCTGAAAAGTTCACTTAACTGAAATGGCTCCTTTTGCCATTTTTTCACTAATTTTAACTGGTTTTGGCTTCTTAATGTTTGATTGTACAATTTCCTTTCTCTCCGAGATTTTATTAATGAAGGTAATAATAGTATTATTGAATTAGGAGACTTCCCTGCTATGCAGTACAGTAGTTAAATTACCTTCTTTTACAACTGTTAAATATGACTCAACACTAAACTCAATTATACTATAGGCTACTGTGCTATTGTTACTTCCATAAACATAATAGATAGATAGATAGATAGATAAATATAATCTCGGAGAGGAACGGAGCTTGTTCAAGGAAATACTGTACCATATTAATACAGTACCTCGTAAGTGGACATACTGTGCCTTGAAACAGAATACAATCTGTATTTAAAGTTATTATGAAAAACATATATTTGGTCAATTTTATACATATTTAGCCATATCAAAACCAACTCTCTTTTACCCAAAAACTTAGCTTATTTGGAGTTTCAAAATGGCCATGGGTTGGATAAATAAGGATCCACATACTTGTTTATACTCCATTCAGTTTAACTTGGCAGCTTATTCCACACTTCTGCTTACATTTGTTCCATTAATTCAATTTATTTTCATCTTTTGGTGGGGCTGGTGTGGTGCGGATTTGCCAGGTGAAGTTGCTTCAGGGGGACTTTGTTGAATCTTGCTGAGACACTGTTAGTGCTATACCAACATCGGCCACTGTGGTGACATGATGGGGCTGTGTTGTGGCAAGTCTTTATTGTACTGTTGCATGTATTGGGTCGAGGGAGAGATGTGAATGGTTAGATAGATATACAGTGCTCCCCGCTAATATGCTAGTTTATGTGCTGCAAAATGCGTCGCATATTGCGAATTCATATACAGTATTGTGAAGCTAAGAATCAATGGGGAAAAAGGTATAATGGTCAGACACCATTCCCAGAACCCTTTTATTGCCTACCGTACACACCCCATTTTAAGAATAACCTTTACTGAAAGAAAGATACATTAGAATGTTAAATAAAACATCATAAAGAAGGCCCTTTTCCTTAGTTAGAAGACTGCTAGATCATCATAGATTCGGGTGTCGTAATAATATTTAACATATTTATTTATGATATGTAAAATATGTTCTTGGTCAAGTGGATGCACCAAAAATATTGTATTGGGAAGCAAATATAGAAGTTTAACATAAAGATGGACTTCGCAATGTAGCAGTTTCGCATATTCCGAGTTCGCATCTTAGGGGGGAGCACTGTAGATGGGTAGATAGATCAGTAGATAGATAGATAGATAGATAGATAGATAGATAGATAGATAGATAGATAGTATACCGGTATATAAATGTAGACACTTTATAATTTATGTACCAGTATGCTTGACGTCAAGTTCTCCATCAGAAATTCCACGGCTCAGTAAATACAGTGTACAGTACTGCATTCCATTGTATGTTAGGGCCCTTGAGCAAGTTCTTACCACGGCAATCTAAAATTGTGCTTTCATAAATATTTGTGCAACAGGAGCAGACATTGGTGATTATAGTAAGTACTGTACAAGTTACATATTATTGCTAGAACTCAATCAGCTTGCATGCATGTCTGAGGGTTACATAGTACTTGCACAAAAACAGCCACTACAATACCTTCCGTTCCTACAAGCACATATATCAATATTTATCTTTGCAAGGTTTGTTGCCTCTGACTACACTTCCTTGCATGACTGAGGCTCCTAAGATGCCGCTTAGTATTTATATATAAAATTATCCTAATCTCATAATTTGCTCTCCAAAATTATTTTTCTGCCAATAAGCTCACTCAAAGATAACTGCAGGGGTTGAACAAACTAAAACTAAAGGTTTCTAAACTCCCCTGATGGTCACAGTATCGCAGGAAGATGCAGGTGTGTATTCCCGTACATGAAAGGGTTAAAAACAAAACATACCTAACACACACACACACACACACACACACACACACACACACACACACACACACACACACACACACACACACACACACACACACACACACAGCCCGTAGCCTAGTAGGTAGAGCTCTCGTCTCACACACGAGGGGTCGGGGGTTCAATCCCAGACCGGGCGGAGACAAATTGGGCTTGTCTCCTTTCATGTGTTAGCCTCAGTTCACCTAGCTGTAAATAGGTACCTGGAATAAGTGGACGACGTTGTGACGTCCCATCTGGGGTTGGCAAAAATGGTACAAGGCGAGATGGGTATCATATGGTTCACCTAAGCTGATGGCTACCTAAGCCTTCGGGCGAGACGGTACCGTCTATAGTGAGAATGGTACCATACAGATCCACCCTAAGCCTTCGTTTCCGATGTCGCCAATTGGCTAAAAATACAGACTACACACACATCCACAGCCATTCCAACGATACATATAACACCTACACATATAGGAGGCGGGAAATAACGAGCATGCTCACTCCCGCAATACAACTAGAGTAAGTACAACTAGAGTAAGTACACACACACGGGGTTGTCTGTGTGGGTGGTTCCCTAGTTCCAGAGTAAATATGACTACTATACCATCATAATATGTCCAAGTCAGCTTCTATGTACTATAGTAACAATACTATCTATCTATCTACTGATCTATGTACCCATCTACAGTATATCCATTTAACCATCCACATCTCGCCCTCCACCCAATATATACACATACTGTACATACAGCAGTACAACAAAGACTTGCCACAGCACAGCCCCATCATGTTACCACAGTTTGTTGTTGTTGTTCCCTAAGCTGCCTGGCCGAACAGCCCCGAGTCCCTGAGAAAGGCCATGGCCACGATCGGGCTTTCCCACAGAGCTCTCATTGAGTGTAGATTGTGTTATTGGCGTAAGTGGTTGTGTGAAATGCAGTCTTCTATGATGTGTTTAATGGTATGGGGTGCTGTGTTACATCCCGGGTAGGCGTCGACAACGGAGTCATCCAGTCTCTTCTGATAGCTCAGGAGAGCTGGATGGTGTCCGCATCTCAGCCTGGCCAGGTGGACTCTGTCCTCGCGAGGAAGGGAGGATTCGGAAGGATGGATTTCGGGAGGTCGTGCATGCAGCTGCGTTTTGTCTGTGAGTGAGTGGATGGATCGGTGAGAGATATGAGTATGGATGTGCTTCTGGAAGTTGGTTCGGGGTGGGCAGGGAGGGAGAGAGGACAATAATTGTGTGTGATACCGTGTGCTGGGTGTTGTTTTGATATTTCTTGGTGTCTGTGGGTGTGTTGCCATGTAGTTTAGTGGGTGGTCTTGGTTCGTGGAGGCTGCTGCCAGGAATTGAGTGCCTCTCATGTCCAGATGGTCTTTGACTTTGAGAATTTTGGTTTCTTGATGTAGGTGATCTGTGGGTGAAGTAGCTGTGCAGCCTGTAATGATCTTCAGGGCTTTGTTTTGAATAGTCTGTAAGGTCTTATGATGTGTTTCAGCTAGGTTAGAAGCCCAGGCTGGGCTTGCGTATTCCATCACTGATCTTATGTATTGTTTATATACTGTGGTGGTAGTTTCTTTGTTGTGTCCAAATTTTGTGTGAGCAAGTGACCTGAGGGCTAACGTCTGGGTGTCAGTTTCTTTTTAATGTTTGTGGTGTGCTGTTTGAATGTCATATGAGTATCATATGTTACTCCTAGGATTTTGGGTGTGTGTGTATGTGTTAGGGGTGTGTTGTTTATGGTGAGTTGAGGGATGTATTCGTGTTCTCCTGTCCAACTTGTGAGCAGGGTTGCGGTGGATTTGGCTGGGGCTAGATTAAGTCTGTTTGTAGTGCACCAACCATGTAGTGTGTTGAGATAGGGTTGAAGGAGATCTGTTGCTCTTTTTGGGTCATGGTGTGTGCATGTGAGTGTTATGTCATCTGCATAGGAGGCTAAGTTTATTTGGGGCGTATTGGGTGTAGTTATATCGTGCATGTACAGATTGAAGAGTGCGGGCGATAGGACGGATCCTTGTGGGACTCCGTTTGGAAAGTTTCTGATTTTAGATGACTGACCGGCAAAAGATACGTGTGCACATCTGCCTGCTAGGAAGTTGGCCAGCCACCTTTTTGTGTTGTTGTGCATGTTTGTGTTGTAGATTTTGTTTGTTAGGTTGTGGCGGGGGATGGCATCGAAGGCTTTACTAATGTCGAGTGTGGCTAATAGTGATCTGTGTGGTGGTCTAGCTGAGTTGATGCCGTCGAAAGCTCTTTGTGTAAGGTCTGTGAGAAGAGTGTTTGTGGAGTGCAGTGGCCTAAAGCCATGTTGTGTTGGAGCTAGGGGTAGGTCAGGTGTAATTAGTTGTAATACTAGGCGTTCCATGACTTTGGAGGGGGAGCAAAGAAGTGTGATGGGGCGGTGCGAGGAGGGTAGCGTGGGGTCTTTGTTGGGTTTGGGGAATGTGATGATGATACCATGCTTCCAAATGTCTGGTATTGTGTTGTGTGAATAGCTGTAGTTTGATATGTTAGTGAGTGCTTGTATGCCTTGTGGTCCCAGGTGTCTGAGGTGTATGTTGCTTATGTTGTCTAGACCACAGTTTGTTGTTGTTGTTGCTGTTCCCCAAGCTGCCGGGCCGAACAGCCCCAAGGCCCCGAGCAAGGCCAAGGCCATAACCGAGCACCCCCACAGAACCCTCCCTGCCGACCACAATAAAGCCTGGGTGACCGAAGCCACTCCATGGCGGGGAGCTGAGGAGGGTGCGGAAACGCCCGTGAAACCAAAGCCCCACCCAGGGCCCTGTGCCCCTCAGCAATTTTGAGGGGCAAAGGAAAAATGTGATGCTTTGGCTTTCAATCTTGGTAGATTGGGAGGTCAATCCACGGAAGAGATTTAGAAAATATATAAGTAAAAGGAAAAGTCAGAGTAAGCTATGGGTATGGCAGAGATCGCTCAGTTCTCACTCTGATAGACCAGCCCATCACCATAACTGTTACCACAGTTGCTGATGTTGGTATAGCGCTAACAGAGTCTCAGCAAGACTCAACAAAGTCCCCCTGAAGCACCTGCACCTGGCAAATCCGCACCACACCCAGCCCCCACCGTGCTACATTCATTATATTTATCCAGAAATTTGTTTCTGATAGGATAAGGCTGGCCCTGTCAACATGAGGATTAAACATCCCATGCTTTTCAAATCTTACTCTGCAATAATATCGGTCTCCCTTTCTCTCCCTTTTGTTTTTCCCTGGGGGGGGGGTTGTCTTACTCTTCTCAAGGTTTATGTTGCCTAGCCATTTCTCCATTAAATTTTAAATAAAGAGGACAAAATAGGGATATTTAAATTGAAATATTAAAACCCTTCAATTGTTTTCATCCATCTATCCTTGTACCTCCCTCCACTGGCTCACCTGTCACTTCTCCCCCAGTACAAGGCCATCGTGTTCCGCCCATTCAAGGGGGAGGTGCTGGATGCGGTCGTCACGCAGATTAACAAGATTGGTCTCTTCTGTGAAATTGGCCCCATGCAGTGCTTCATCTCCAGACATGTAAGAGGTTTATCATTACCGTACTGTTCATTCAAGTTAGGTGAAGGTAGGGTAGGTGTGCTAGAGTGGTCTTGCTGCTGGATAAGTAATTTTAAAGTCTCGGGTTCTAATCCTGATGTGTTAATGGTATGATATTATTGGGATGGAATTTGTGCTGTAGCCTACTTGGTTTCAGTACATTACCAATACCACAATTCCCACCGACATGCAAGAAAAAAATTACCTCTCTGTCTCCAATATACAAATTAGTATTGTACTGTATTGTATGAATATTCCCATATTAAACAAAATATGCAATTGGTAGCAGTGACAAGTGAGTGAGAAGCTCAATAGCTGGTATTTGAGAGAGAGAGAGAGAGAGAGAGAGAGCTACATAGAGCTACATAGATACACAGACCACACAGACCTCAAGGTCCTTACTAGGCAGTCTGGCCTTACAAACTATATATGTATATATTTTTTTTTTTTTTTTTTTTTTCTATATTCCAACTTACTTCCCCTCGGGCATAGGCTGAGAGCCTTAACATTCACCGCTTTACAATGAACAGTGAAGCCCGTGAGGTCTTGTTCCAGTCTAGGGAGTGAGACATGTGAAGCACGTAGAGTACAACGAGCACCTGCCATCTTGCCTTCACATGAGACACGGTGCTCACTCATGGCCCGAAACGACCCCATCTCTGAAGCCACCTCGTTCCCGTGCTTCACTGTCTCCCCCCTACACTCAGACTCTCACACTTACACACACAACGCCACCTGTTGAGCAGATAACTCACCAGGCATTGCACCCCTATAGCATATTTTGAATATGGGAATATTCATACAGTGCTATTTAATCAGGAAACAATGAGGGTATTTTATTGACGTTTCGGTGGGCTTGTGGTAATGCACTGATACCAGGTACAGCACAAATTCCATCCCAATAATATCTTCCCATTGATACATCGGGATTTGAACCCGGGACCTTTGGATTACCAGGCCAGTGGCAAGACCACTCCACCACACCTCCCCTATATATATACTGTATGCATATATATATACTGTATATATATACATATATATATATACATATATATATATATACATATATACACCGGTACATACATATACACACATACACACACACACATACATACACACATATATATACAGTATATATATACATACTGTACAGTGCACACACTATAGGTTTGACTCCTGTAAGGAGATAAAGAAAACCTAATATTTAGTAGTGGCCCCGTAATCATTGACGAACATGCCTATTACATAAGGCATCCTCTTCAAACACTAATCCGCCGTAGTTTGAATCTACCGCGCAGAGCATTTAAAAACTGAGGAGCCTTCATCATGAGCGCACGCGACCTCACTCATGGCTTCAGTCATTATGAATTGGGTTCTCACTACGAAAAAACTTCGTAAAAAATAAAAACAAAAAGAAAATAAGAATAACTATCCAATAAGCTTTCCATCATATCGTGGATGTACTTGTGTGGATTTCTGACCAGACGCTGAATCAGGCGTCATTCCTCCTTCACTGACATATCAAGTAAACCAAAATCCTCAATACATCAACGAATGGGAAGGGGACGGTCGGGAGGGCCCCAGTCGTGAATGATTACGGGGCCACTACTAAATATTAGGTTTTCTTTATCTCCTTACAGGAGTCAAACCTATAATTTATTAGTGGCCCCTCCATCATTGACGAACATGCCTGATATCTAAGACTGGAGGGGGACATTCGTAATCATATCATAACTCTAGAAAAGCAGATAATAAAAACAACCACATAGTATTCTTACTTTTTGAAAAATGTATTTAATACGGCGTAGGCCGGAAATATACAAGAAAAAGGGGTTCAGGCAGGTGCGTGCTTCAAAGAAGCCTGCCCGACAAAAATGGGTAACCCTGAAGATTCTGAACACAGATCTGTAGTTACAAAAGGCACCCCACTCAACGAGTGGTGACAAAAATAATAAGTTATAAGTTTATATGTGCACATCATAAACCCCAAAATACATGTGGAGATCAATTGCCATGAACTCCATTGAACTAATTACATTGCTTTCGCAGCTAAAACTACTATAACAACACCGTTGTTTTGTACTAAACCTTGTACTAGCACAAATTCTCGCAGAGAAATTTTCATATCACATTTTAACCTTAAATTGTATCACAGCTCTCATACTCCGGCGGGGTCTAGGGTGTCCTATGTCAACTGACTGCACCCCCCCCCCCTTCCGTGAAAATAAACATAAGTGACTGCAGGGCCACCTAGACCCTCTGCCTTAAAGCTATACATGGTAAGGAAGGTTTGTCTAGAGCAACTGACAAGTATCTAGAGAGAAACGTATGATTAGACGCCCACAACTGTGTGGACGCAATATCTTCAACTGAAAAGTTTTTCAGGAAACGTAAAGAGGCCGCCCACTTGCGTAAATCGTGGGCCCTACCCACAACGCCGGGATTACTCTCTTTAATGACTTCTACCAGAAGAGAGGCTAATCGCCGTTTAAGTAAGCGTTTACCCGTACTCGCTACCCATAAAGCACCTTGGGGTTATGAGGAGCTATTCTCAAATATTTGGTTAGAGCTTGCACTGGACATAAATTATGATGCACCTTTCCCCTTTTTAACGCCGGCACCGTGAACTCAGAAAACACGTGTGCACTATGCTCATTCTTGGCTACAAACGCCGGGGAGGGTGCAATGGAAATTGAATCATTAAGTCTACCAAACCTAAGACAATTAGGTGTGTTGCTCATCGCCGCCAGCTCAGACACTCTGTTTCCGGTGGCCAAAGCCAAAAGGAAAACTGCCTTCTTTAAGATTAAAGCAAAGTCTGCAGTATTTTGATACAGACGAGAATGAAGTAAAGACAAAGCTTTGTCCAGAGACCAAGTAGGCATGAGCTGACGGGGAGGTGGGCGGAGTTTAAAACACGCTCTCATAAATCCTGTTTCCTCCGCCACCGGTATGGATAGACCTGTAAGGTCGAAAAAGGGCACTCTAATCGCAGTTAAGTGATTCTTCAAAGTAACCACAGATAAACGTTTCTGCTCAAACAGATAGTTCAAGTAATTAAAAACCAATGCCACTGAGGGTACAGTTTGTTCCGTTCTAACAATCCAAGAAGTAAAAGCTTTCCAATGAGATTGATATTGTCGCTTAGTAGACTGAGTATATTGATTGAGCAATTTATTGGTCACATCCCTACCGTATGGTGCTAGCCACTTGGCCTCCTGAATGTCCATAATGCAAAAGTCAGCGAGGTCGCTAGGTTGCCAATCGTGTCTAAGTGGAAGTACCCGACCGGGAGCGATACCAGGTCCGGGCACCACATTATTAATTGCTGGTACCATACCTGCGCCGGCCACAGGGGCGCGATTAGCGAGACTAAGCCTCGATAAACTCGTAGTTTGTTCACTACGTGGCACATTAGTGACGCATCTGGCGGCGGAAACAGATAGATGGAGCTCCATCTGTTCCAGTCTGTCACTAGGGCGTCTGGCCCCTCTGCCGGCGTTATCGCCCGGCGGGTGAGGTATAGAGGGAGCTTGTGAGTCTCCTCGGACGCAAAAAGATCCACTTGTGGATGGGAGAGCTCCGCAATCATTAGGTCGAAAATGGGTTGCTTGAGCTCCCATTCTACTGTCGTGCTCTGTCTCCGGGACAGAGCGTCTGCCCAGACGTTCGCTACGCCTGGGAGATACGATGCGTGAAGATAAATATCTAGACTGCTGGCTAGAACAAAAATCTCTTCCGACACGAGTAGCAACTTCCTTGACCTTGTTGACCCTTGTTTCTGAATACAGTGAACTGCATTCAGATTGTCCATTCTGAAGGCCACCGACTTGCCCCGTAACGCCGGGCCGTGAGCCTGAAGGAAATACAAGGGGACTAGTAACTCTTTGACATTTATGTGAGAGATTTCTAAGTGGGACCAAAGTCCCTGACCCTGGTGCCCCTGATTTGACTGAAATCCCCACCCTATGGTGCCTGACGCATCCGTGTCTACCCATACCGTTGGAGGAGGAGAGGTCCATGACATGATTGAGTGCAATGTTTCCCTCTTCGCCCAGACCGCTAGTAAGGTGTGGATTAATTTTGGTATGGGCCATAATTTTCCCGCCGGTAAGAGTGGGAAATATTTGTTGCCTTCCAATATTAATCGTTTTACTTTCAACCGGCCCAACTTGACAGTTAGCTGAATCCAGTTGAGAGAGCCGACCAGAGACTCCCAGACTCTTCGTGTCGTAGTCAGACTGTGAAGAAACCTGAACAGTTTCCTGCGAAACCTGTTGCGATTGTCCACACTCTGACTCAGAGTGAGAGCGGCGGTGTCCCAGACCAGCCCTATCCACTGAATTACTCTTGAGGGAACAAGGTTTGACTTTACCAGATTTACCTTGAAGCCTAGAGTTTTGACATGATTTAAAATGATATTGACATGTTTTATGCATAATTGTTGTGTCTCTGCCACCACCAGCCAGTCGTCTAGATACCACAACACTCTGATTCCCTGTTTTAACAACGGCATCAGGGCTTGCCGGACTAGTTTCGTGAATAGTCGAGGTGCTAGGTTCAAACCGAACGGCATCCTCTGAAAAACAAAATTTTGGTGCCTGATCCTCAAGGCCAGAAACCTTTGAAATCTTTTGTTGACCGACACGTGCCAATAGGCGTCTGTCAGGTCTAGGGAACACATCCAGCCTCCCGGCGGAAGTGTTAGCCTGATTTGATGAACTGTTAACATTCTGAAAGACTCGTTGTAAATGTGAAGATTCAGATAAGACAGGTCTACGACCGGCCTCATCTGAACACTGTCCCGTTTGGGAACCAAAAACAGTTTTGACGTGAATACAGGGTAATCTGGAGGGACCGGTAGCGTGACATTCTTGGCAATCATCTCCTGGACCAGCGACTCCACCTCTAATGAAACACAATTTGCCGTTGTCGGCTGACGTAAGCGAGGTCGCCGGAGCCACTGCCAAGTGATGCCTTTGCGTGCCACCATCCGTGCCCAGGTTTTTAACGGCCATGCTTGGTGACACGTTCGGAACGACCCAGTTAGCAGACAAGGGTTCGCCGGCTGTACTTCCCTCGGTTCCTCCGGCTTTAAGACAGGCACTGGGAGTGAGAGAGACTTTAGTTTTTTTATGGTGGGTTTGGTGGTGTTGGACGCTTCGCCGGCTGGCTGGTGTGGGCCGAAGACTGGCCCTGCCCCGGCTTATACTGGCCGCGTCCTCTCTGTCCTGAAAACCCTCTTTGTCTATGCCTGAACTGACCCAGGGGGGATTGGGAGGACTTAGGCGGAAGAAACGGCTTAGAACCCCCTGGCTGAGCTTTAGTAGGAGGCTTAGGTTTGGGGAAGTTAAATGCAGGTTTCTTAGCCTGTGCGGGACTGTGCTTCACGGCCTGTGCCATGTTAAACACTGTTCGCCATACATCAGGGGACATTAAAGAAGGAGTAAGTACTGGGGACATTACCACCTGGTTAGCAATGCGATCAGGCAGCTTGCGAACTAATGACATCCTAAGATCCTGTCGTGCTCGCACCGCCTCAAGTAAGGCTGTGCGTATGTCACCTAAGGATTGAATCGACGACTGAAGAATCAGACGCCGGGATAACTCAACTGATCTTCGAGCATCCGCGTCTGCGATTGCCTGAGTAGACCTGAGTAAAGACTTAGCCACCTGTTGAGAAACTATGTACTGTGAAAACAGGCGGAAAGCTTTTCCCCTTAGCCTAAATTCTCTGTCTAGGTGAGAAGGGGTAGGGGTAGTGAATGGGTCCTTTAGTTCACAAAGATTAATCTTAGGGGCAGCTAGAAAAGAAAATAAAGCTGACGGAACTCCGCCGGCAGAACCTACCGGCATGGAGAACCATGAATGTGTATCCTGAGGGATCTGGTGGGAAGATTTAGAAGTGAAAGTGGTTGCAAAGTTTTGAGCCTCTACCTCCCAATCCACCCAAGGTCCTGGTCCCAACTGTCCCACCTTCAACACTGGATTAGCTGTCTCGTCTGTGACGGTCTGTAAATCTAGTTCAGGAGTAAGAGCCGACAGAGCCTTAATATCATTAAACCCATCCAGCTTAGACCAGTCTGAAAAAAGTTTTGAAGCTGAGGCAGGGGGTAAAGCAGGCTTAGATGCATAAACAAAATAATCCTGATGATAATAACTAGGTATAGCCTTGATATTTACGTCCAAAACATTACCCAAGGCATCCAATGCCCTTAATTTCTTTGACTTATTTCCCTGGATAAACCACTCACGTGGTACCGGGAGTTCCCCTGACAAGGTAGGCTGGGCAAGCTCTGGCTTAGAGGGGTTCAAAAGAACCCATGACTCGTCTGGCCCATAAAGCAGGGGCATAGCTACCTTTCTAAGAGGCGCTTTGTCTAGAGGGGGTGGATTAACATCCGTAATGACCCTGACATTTGACGTAGTGAATGCCGCCATAGCTGGCTTAGAGCTCCCTGCCGGTGACAGAGTAGGAGGGTTAGGAATCTTAGATAAATCGATTGACGTTATCAGAGGCCGTACCGCAGAACTTGTCAAGGGAGCCCCCAAGTCCATTGTGGGGTTTTCTCGTTGTTGACTAAAGAATTTAGATAGAGCATGAGTAAGTAACCCATCAATTTCTTGTGCTGTAACAAACTGGTTAGATGCAGAACTTTCATGTGAATCAGTATTATCATGGGCGGCGTCCAGGCCTGAGCCTGACCCTTGTCCATCCCTATCTGAAATTATTGACACTTCATCTTGTTCCTCCCGATCCTCCTGAGAAGACCCCGCCGAGGCAGGGGCACCTTGTTTCCAAGATAAGTCAGGGATAGAGGATGGGGTCGCCGCGTCCCTGTGGACATCGGCTACTGTGTGACTCGTATGAGTCGGACGTGGATGGTCAGACCCTGGTTGAGCAAACCGCCAAACACCGAGGCTCTGGCCTACGCTCTCTTGAGAGTCTGAAACATTCTCAATTATTGAATTTCCTGAACTTTCCGTTTCTAGGGTTAAAATATCAATAGGTAAATCTTGTTTAGGGACAGGCACTTCACTATACTCTGAGGCTGTAACAGAAACATTTTCAGGTGTAGAGGTACGATGAGATGCACTAGACTTAGGAGAATGTCGAGAGGACTTCCTATGGGAATCCTTTTTGGAGGATTTGTGGCTACGGTGTGACCGCGAACTAGACCTAGATTTGGAAGAATCACCACCATGACAACTGGGGGAAGCTTCAGTCTTACACTTCTTACTAGCCGGGGAAGAGGCACGACTTGAAGACTGCTGTCTGAGAGGTGACCTTGACCTCGATCTCGCCTGCGACGAGGAGGTGGCTGCCGGGGGAGTAGGCTCTCTCGGGCGTTTAGACGTATCCACAGACGATACAGAACCCTGGCTAGTCTCTGTCGGCTTAAAACCTGTTACTCTAGAGGTACGTTTAGGGGGAGGGTGCTCTGACAGCAACTTATCCCAAAGTGGGACGTTGTCACATTGAAGTGACTTATGTGCGACAATGGTAGTGTAGGCCGACATTTGTTGTCTGACCTCTCTCAACGCTACCGCCGCGGTCTTGTCATTGTCACACAGGACTTTATTGGCTAATTGGGAGCAAAAGGAACAATTAAGTGTAACCCAGAGACCCCTTGAACGGTCTAGACATCTAACACACCTTATGCAAAGGGTATGCGCAAAAATTGGGATACCCGCGCAAGTAGGGGTAATGCACAGGGCAAAAACTGGAGCCACAGTAGCCATGACAGAGACTGGTGTGAGGAAACTACCGCCGGGTCTGTATTGGTCCGCCGGAGCTCAGCTCTGGAAAAATAAAGAAAAATTTCCAGGAATTAATGCTCATAAGGTTAACCCAAGTGTTCGCATACAAGTGTTAATAACCCGCCGGGTAACGGGATGCAAAGACACAGCTAACACATCTCGCTATGCGGCGGGGTGTAAAGAGGCTAAACAAATCTTTTTAGCTAAAGAACATGAAGAATACCCTCTGATATATAATGGTCCAGTATGGCACTTATAGTCTGTAGGAGGTGGTGACTGTCTCAAGATTCAATTTTGTAACAAAGCCCCCCTCATAAAGACGCCGGCCCTTGAAATATTTTAGTAGAATAGCCCAGGGCAGGAATATACAGTACGAGATCTGATTTTTTAACGAATTGTCCCAAACGATCGTCGTAAAAATAGAAGGCGGCGATACTGAAAGTATCACCCAATTAAGGTTAATCGAAATTGAATTTGTTTATAAATTCCTTAGTTCCTCCACTTAGGGGCACCCGCCGGGTGTGGGAATCGATTTGGTTAAACCTCACTGAACCTTCAATTGCCGTAAGAGTAAAGGCAGCGATACACAGAGTATCACTAAAATGGATTGGTTAACTATATGAGACCTAAGTCGTTTATCCCACCCTGCTCAGGTGCACCCGCCGGGTGAGAAGTCTAAAAGTTAACCCCACAAGTTCCTGACCCCACTTCTTTGTAAAAGATCGCCGGGGAGGAACGCCTAAACAACAGCTAGGTTTTCCATGTGGTTGTCGTAAACCAGGTAGAAAAAACCTATAAAAACGAGTGTTCTCAAGAACGTCGTTTTTTATATATATCTATATATATATATAAGGATGGGTACAGCCATCCCGCCGGGAATTTAAAGGAGGCCTGAAACCAGGCACCCACAGAGACGCAGTCCTGGAGAGCCACAGACACCTCCCCACGCCGGGGAACCAGACAGAGTTAAAAACCACGTGTGGCCCAACACTGCTCATCGGTCAGGATTTTTCATGGTGAAACCGAGAAAAAACCCGCCGGAAGGCAAACCCCACCCAGAACAGACACCATCTGAACAATACGACACGAGGAGAGACACGCACGACTAACCAAGGTCACAACATAATCCGTGGAATTAGCCAATACACAACTAAACCAGGAAACAATTATAGTCCGAGGAATTAGCCAATACACAACTAAAACTCGGATACACATGACACAATAGGGCATATTTATAAAATAAATGATAACACTAGACATGTGGCAAAGCTACGAGCGGCTGGCTAGGCCTAGGTAGACGGCATGAAAATAGTTGAAATATAAACACACACTGGAATATCACAACAGGAACCACCGCCAACACACCACCGTAGCGATAACTTCCCACCCCGGGAAGCCTGACACGGACCCAGAAAAAACTTCACTAAGTGAAGAAAAATACGCTGGGAACGTCAGCAAACACACAGCTTACCTCATCAGAAGGATAAAAGGCAGCAATAATTAACGCGTAATGAAAGCCGCCTGCATCACCAACTAACACAACTGTGAAAAGTTCACGTGTCCACAACAGGACCACGAGGGTACATCCGAAATAGATGCCCCATACACACGACCCAAAATACACTGCACTGCGGGCAACCAGCCCAGGACACTCCTGCTACGCCTATCCTAACCTTACTCGATACATCCTAGAGTAAACAAATGAGAAAAAACTCACTAGGGACGCAACGAATGCGGAACCAGCGGAGCCTGGAAGGTACGTCCGGGCAGGCTGAGCGCAGAGCAAAGAAGGAGGAATGACGCCTGATTCAGCGTCTGGTCAGAAATCCACACAAGTACATCCACGATATGATGGAAAGCTTATTGGATAGTTATTCTTATTTTCTTTTTGTTTTTATTTTTTACGAAGTTTTTTCGTAGTGAGAACCCAATTCATAATGACTGAAGCCATGAGTGAGGTCGCGTGCGCTCATGATGAAGGCTCCTCAGTTTTTAAATGCTCTGCGCGGTAGATTCAAACTACGGCGGATTAGTGTTTGAAGAGGATGCCTTATGTAATAGGCATGTTCGTCAATGATGGAGGGGCCACTAATAAATATACACTTACATTTTTTTTATTTTTGTTTATTTTTTTTTTTTTTTTTCATATCACCCCAGCCCTCTGCAGATAGAGGTCAAGCCTTCCCTTGAAAGCGTTTATTGTGTCGCTCTCCACCACTCTCGCTGGTAGTTTATTCCACTCTGTCGCCACACTGTAGGTGAAGAAACTCTTTGTGACATCTAGGTTTGCCTTTTTGGTTTTTAATTTCATTCCATTTCCGCGAGTTTGATTAGTATTGTTTAATGTGAATAGTGCATTTACATCGACTTTGTCGAAACCTTTTAGTATCTTAACCCTTCCAACCCGGATGGGCTCTTGAACGCCCATAACAACCTCGGCCCGCGCAACCCGGAAGGGCTCTTGAACGCCCATTGCTTGCATGCGTGCTTTCGAATGCCGCGCGTACATTTTCGGTATCGTGGGACGGTAGGTGGCGCCACCAGGCGTAAACTCCGCCACAGCAACAGTATCTACCCCGACGCCATCATGGACAGTACGCCAAATAGTGATTCCGCTGTGTCCGATACCGTGCTTCCTACGACGCCCTTGCTTGTTCGTCGCGCCTTACCCCGACGCCATCGCCTAAATGTGTTATCTCCCGGAGGTATTGAGACGACATTGAGACTTTATGAGCGAGCTGATGCCAAGCATAATGTTGATGATGAAGTCAGTGACGACTCCAGTAATTATAAGTCGAGTGATTATGGCCATGAGAGTGATAAAGAAGAGCAATTCCTGGGATTTGCGAGAGAACATGACAGTGATGAGAGTGATGAAGGTGATGTACCAGTTGTTGAGGAAGCTGGTTTACCTAAAGACAGTGAACTTGAGAGAGTGAGCGAGTGGGAGAGTTCAAGGTCACTCACCAAATTTCGCTTAAGTGACACGACGCCAAGCCCTTCCCCTGGTAAATCGCCTTTCAAGCTACATTTGTATAAGCAGAAAATACTTGAGAAGGCGGCCGCGGCAGCTAGGGAACAAGCAAAACTACTTGGTGAGGATGAGGCTGTGAGTGAGGGTCAGCGTGGTGACCCTTCTCGTCCGCCATTGTCTCCCTTATCTACCCACGCCACCCAAGATGACCCGGATGCCCCGCATTCTTCCCCACCACCCCCACCATTGCCAAGGGTTGAGGACCCCACACTTTCGGCCTATTTGCCTCCTAGGTCCCCCGACAGGAGACATACTGCTGCCGAAAAGGGGAAAGGTAGGAAATATACCAAGAAAATTAAGAAAAGTAAGAGAGTTTTGTTCGAGGCTCCCGCGGCGTCCACCCCGGCCGGCCCCAGCCATACGTCCCCGCAACTTTCCCCACGGTCCTCCCCACCTCTCCCGCCTTCAACATGTCTTCCTGAAGAAGTCTTTGAGCTCGCATCACCAATACCTGGCCCTAGTGACAGTGAAACATTGCTTTCTGTCACTCGTCGCAGGCCAAGGAGCCCGGGACCTCGGGGGGACACAGCCTCACCTGCCACTCCTTCCCCACCTCGCCCACCCGCACGCCGCCCACGCATCACTGGTTCCCCGCCAGATTATGTGGGGGCCACTGATGATGAAGGGCACCTCTCTGAAGACTCTGGCCATGATTACATAGGTCCACCGTCAGGGCAAGATGACCACTCTGACGATGACTATATGGACATCGACGACCCTCGACCCATCCGCTTGGCCCGGCGTCGTGCTGCCCGTCGTGCTGCCCACCGCCCTGGCCGCCGCCCTCGCCGCCCTAGGGCGCGCGCCTCCCGAGTTGGCCGTGGGCGTGCTGGGCCACCAGCTGGAGCTCCTCGTCAGCGTAGACAAGACCCATTCTACGTTTTTCAGTGGCAAGACGTAGTTGATGAGGATGCATACAACCCTGATGTGCCAGCTTTTGATGAGGTACTGGAGGGTTCAGGCGTTACCCCCAATTTTCCTGCAGGCCCCAATGCTCCACCACACGAACTGTTTGAGGCCTTCTTTGATGAGGAGGTGGTAGGCTATGTTGTCAAAGAGACAAATAAGCAGCACCAATTCCAGGTCCACTTTTTGGGAAAGGTGACCAAGGGCCACATGAGGCAGTGGACCCCAGTGACTCATAAAGAGTTCATGGTGTTCCTGGCACTCACCATGCTAATGCCTCATGTCAAGAAGCATAGGTTGCCTGACTATTGGATCACCAATGATCTGATATCCACCCCTGCCTTCGGGAAGTATATGTCTCGCGACCGGTACCTTGATATCCTCGCAGCGCTCCATCTTGTCACCAACCTTGACGTCCACCTCCCAGACAAGCTGTGGAAGATTAGGACGTTGTATGAGATGATGCGAGAACGCTTCACCTCCTACTTCAAGCCCTTCCGCAAGGTCGTCATTGACGAGTCTCTTGTGCTGTTCCGGGGAAAACTCAGCTTCCGGCAGTACATCCCCTCAAAAAGACATCGCTTTGGCATAAAATTCTTTGTGCTGTGCGACTGCCAAACTGGCTATGTCCTGGACTTCCTGGTCTACAGCGGGAAGGAAGGGGACTTGCTTGTGGACCCCCTCATTGGCTTTGGCGGAGCAGTGGTGCAAGCCATGATGGACCGCTACTTTCATAAGAATCACGTCCTCTACACGGACAATTATTACACGTCCCCCACTCTCTCACAGTACCTGCATGAGCGCAAGACGGGGACTGTAGGCACAGTACGAGGGAAAAGGAAGGGCATGCCACCTTTCCCTCCAAAGACCAAAAAAGGTGATGTGTTCAAGAAGAAGTCGGGGCCCATTCTGGCTATCCACTGGCACGACCAGCGGAAGGTCAACCTCCTGACCACCATCCACAAGGGGGAAATGGTGGAGACTGGCAAGGTGGATCGCCGCACCCAGGCCAGGGTGACCAAGCCCGATGCTGTCCTGGACTACAACATCAACATGAGGCTGGTGGACAAGTCCGACATGCAGATAGGCTTCATTGACTGCCTGCGTACCTCGTGCAGATGGTACAAAAAGTTCTTTCTGCATATGGTGGACATGTCAGTTCTGAATGCCTACAACATATACAAGCTTCGGAATGTGAACACACCCATGAAGTTCAATAGCCTGCGGAGGTTCCAAAAGCAGGTGTTGACGGAGCTCCTGGAGAAGTATGCTATGCCACAGAGGGCAGTGGCACATCCTGGGCCCGCCGTTATTGACCGCTTGCAGTCTGCTCAATACTTGACTAGGCACAGGCTTGGTTCCCTGCCTCAGAATGAATCCGGAAGAACACAGCAGAAGCGGTGCCATGTCTGCTACAACAGCAGGGTGAAGCCGAGGTCAGGTAAAAAGTCAACCCTGGAGTGTGTGGAGTGCAAGGTGGCACTCTGTGCTGTAGATTGCTTCTTTGATTACCACTCCAAGCTGGAGTTCTAATAATCATACTGAAATTGCCAAATAAAATGACAATATGTACACTATAATTATATATAGGCAAAAAGTGGAAGAAAACCAATGTATTGTAATACAAAAGTCATGTATTATGAGAACATTGATACAAATACAATTACACCATAATAATATGTGAAAGTGACACATATGTATATACCAAGTGACATTCATATGATTAGAACCTATAGAAATATAGAAATCAGTGAAAAAAGACACAATAAATTGTATATAAATCGTTTACAAATCATATAACTAAGTGAAAGTGACACAAGACCTAATATTTGATGGCCAAAGTATAATAAACACCTGTGATAACGAATAATCAGTGCCTAATACAACAATAACCTACCTCAATTACTAATAAAATGTACGGTATCGAGTGAAAATGAGCATTATCAGTGACAGTGACACTCTCTAAAGCATATTTGTCAAAGTGAAAGTGACACAAGACCTAATATTTGATGGCCAAAGTATAATAAACACCTGTGATAACGAATAAACAGTGCCTAATACAACAATAACCTACCTCAATTACTAATAAAATGTACGGTATCGAGTGAAAATGAGCATTATCAGTGACAGTGACACTCTCTAAAGCATATTTGTCAAAGTAAAAGTGACACAAGACCTAATATTTGATGGCCAAAGTATAATAAACACCTGTGATAACGAATAATCAGTGCCTAATACAACAATAAGCTACCTCAATTACTAATAAAATGTACGGTATCGAGTGAAAATGAGCATTATCAGTGACAGTGACACTCTTAAAGCATATTTGTCAAAGTGAAAGTGACACAAGACCTAA
Source organism: Paralithodes platypus (assembly GCA_032716605.1). Lineage (NCBI taxonomy): Eukaryota > Metazoa > Arthropoda > Malacostraca > Decapoda > Lithodidae > Paralithodes > Paralithodes platypus. The sequence goes on from CM064499.1 coordinate 22,865,160, forward strand.
TATTTGATGGCCAAAGTATAATAAACACCTGTGATAACGAATAATCAGTGCCTAATACAACAATAAGCTACCTCAATTACTAATAAAATGTACGGTATCGAGTGAAAATTAGCAATATCAGTGACAGTGATACCCTAATAAACATATTTTATATAATTGGCCTCAAAATAACTAGAAAATATCAAATAAACATCACATTCTCAATATCAAACACTAAAATCGTCTAAGGGAGATAAATACATTGGCGCGGCGAGCGGCTAGGTGCGTCGTAGCCATGGCGCTCACCATTATGCAACCAGAGGGGCTAGAGACCTCTACTCAACGCCATTCGACAGAGGAAGGTTTGTGGAACATTATTCTTTTTTATTTACAACATTACATGACATATTCATTGACTTACAGAGTAGTTAACATAGGCCAAAGATCGTCAAAACACCCGGTACCGGAGCACAGTCGCAAGCTATAGCCCCCGGGGCTGGAGGGTTAAAGCACTCAATAAGCTGACCCCTCAACCTCCTCTTTTTTAATGAGAACAGGTTCAATCGTTTAAGTCTTTCTTCATATGGTTTATTTCTTAATGAGGGTATCATCTTCGTCGCTCTACGCTGTACTGACTCGAGTCTTACAATGTCCTTGATCAGATAAGGTGACCAGAACTGCACACCATATTCAAGGTGGGGCCTCACCATACTTTTGAACAGTGGCACTATTACGTTTTCATGTTTATATGTAAATTTTCGTTTAATAAAGCCCAATGCTATGTTTGCCTTATTTGCAGCTGCTATACATTGGTCGGAAGTTTTTAGGTTTTCAGATATTAGTACCCCTAGGTCTTTTACTACCGTTGCGGTTTTTATTTGTTTGCCATTCATTTCGTATTTGTATTTCATATTTCTGCTACCAACCTGCAGCACCTGACATTTATCGACATTGAAGGGCATCTGCCATTTTTTCGACCACTCTGATATTTTGTTTAAATCAGATTGCAACGCATTTCTATCATCTTCGTTCAGGACTGTATTTCCTATTTTTGTATCGTCGGCAAATTTGGAAATGGTGTTGTTTACCCCTACATCAATATCGTTAATGTAAATGAGAAACAGGACCGGTCCAAGGACTGAACCCTGTGGAACTCCACTAGTGACAGGCTCCCACTCCGATTCCACTCCATTTATCACCACTCTCTGTCTTCTGCCTGTAAGCCAATTTTTTATCCAAGAATGAATTTCACCTTTGATACCTATCCTCTCCAGTTTAGCCAATAGTTTTCGGTGAGGCACCTTGTCGAAAGCTTTTTGAAAGTCCAAGAAGATTATATCTAGTGATTTCGTCATGTCGTTATATGTGAATAGTTTGTTATAAAATTCAATCAAATTTGTTAGGCATGACTTATTTGATCTAAAGCCGTGTTGACTATTTTTGATTAGGTTGTTTGATTCGAGGTAATCTACTATCTTATCTCTAAGGATTTTTTCCTACAATTGAAGTTAGACTAATTGGTCTGTAATTACTCGCTTTGGCCTTGCTACCCTTCTTGTATATCGGCGTAATGTTCGCATCTTTCCAATCACTCGGTACAATCCCCTGTAGTAACGATAAGTTAAATAGTTGTGTCAGGGGTTTTGCTATTTCGTCCTTAACATTCTTAATTATTTTCGGGTGGAGCATGTCGGGTCCCGGGATCTTATTTACATTTAAATTACTCAATTTGCTTTGTACTTCGCTAACACTGATGGTGAAATCTCCTATCACATGAGTTGAAGTGTTATTTTCAAGGGTATGATCGATAATTTCTTCTGTGAAAACTGAGCCAAAATATTTGTTGAGCAGATTTGCCGTGTTTGTGTCACCTGTTATTGTCTGGCCATCTTCTATTAGCGGTCCGATTCCGCTTTTGATCTGTTTATTTTTATTTACGTAACTGTAGAATTTTTGGGGGTTTGTGGCACTTTCTCTGGCAATAGTAATTTCGTAATTTTGTTTGTTCGCCCTAATTATTTTTTTCACTTCCCTTCTACTATTTTTGTACAAGTTTTTAATTACTTCAGTGTTTGTGTTATTTTTTACAAGTTTATGGAGTTGATTCCTTTTCTTATTGCCTTGCCAATGTCTCTACTGTACCAAGGGGGCATACTTGATTTCGTATTACGTTTTGGTTTCATGGGTACAAATTGTTTATGCGCCTCTGTAATTGTAGACTTAAAATTTCCCCATAGTTCATTTACTTCGTTTATATTTATGAGGTTTGAGTGTATGTTTGATAGCGATTCCTTAAGTCCGTCATAATTTGCGTTTTTGAAGTCCGAAACCATTCCTGTTGTTTTTACTGAGGAATATTTGCTTATAACGTTGATTCTTAAGATTTTATGATCGGACGTTGCCAGATGTTCACCTACATCCAGGTTTGATAATAGATTTTCTTGGGTAGTGATTACGAGGTCTAATATATTCCTGTCTCGCGTCGGCTGTTTTACGTGTTGAGTCAAAAAATTGTCCTGGATGAAGCTTGTCATTAGGCGTGACTCAGCATTTTTTCCGGTCGTGGTATTCCAGTCAATTAGGGGGAGGTTATAGTCACCTAGTAAAACTGTTTCGTCGGAATTAAGGGTTTTCTCTAGTATTTCATACCTTTCGAGAACAGATAATAATAAATAATAAGAAAGAAACTAGTGCCAGAAATCCCGTGAAATGGCATTACTTGAATAGTTCCACGAGTGCCAGAGTGGGGGTGCTGCCAACAATATTACGTCGAGAGAGAGAGAGAGAGAGAGAGAGAGAGGGAGAGAGGGAGAGAGAGAGAGAGAGAGAGAGAGAGAGAGAGAGTCTCTCTTCCTGGCTTCATCGTGTTGAGTGATAGAATCTACAGGCTACAAGCAGGGTGAAGGCTGGTCCTATCCAGAGTGAGGTTTGGCATCCTCTACCCAACCTTGGCCGTTTCTGTCTGTTTCTTTTACTGTACAGTACAGTACTACTTTTCCTTCTTGTTGCTGGCGAGATCGCCCGATTAGGTAGCACTGCAAGGGGGTCTGCGGATGGTGGGGGCATTGACCCGGGGGTGTAAGCCCGTGGGCTGATGATCCCCTCCCCTACTGCCCTTTTAGAGACAGATTTCATCTCACCCAGGCCACTTTGGGGGCCCGAGCATCTGGAGCTTCTTCGGTCTACCAGACTCGGGACTGTTCGGCCAGAGAGTCTGGGGAACTACAACCAGGGGCGGACTGGGCTGTCAAAGCAGCCTGGGCATTTTTGATGTTAACAGCTTCATGAGAATGGCGTGGATGGCGAGCGAAGCGAGCCGTTGTAGCTGGGGGCGCTGTAAGCCCCCCCCCCCCCCATGAAAATTTTACAAATTTGCTTCTTTTAGAGGAAATTTGAGGCCTATCAAGAACTAAAAAATCCCAATTTATATGAAACTCAAAAGAGTAAAAATGGTGTGCAACAGAGATACAATAATCTTGGGTAAAAAAAAAAAAAATCCTATACAGTTGGTCCTCTGGTAACGCGTATTTTGGAAACGCGGTTTTGGTTGCACGTGGTACACCCCAAATATCCAAAATTTTGCTAACACGGTCAATACTTACACTGGCGCGGGGTTCAGCTGGGCAGTTTTCTCTCTCCTGGGCCGGACGAGGCTGTTCCGTCTCCCTCCCTCCCTGGTCCAGTGACGTCACTTGCGGCTCGTCCGGGTATGTCATTCCCCCCCCAGCGTCCTTCTCCAGTTCCACCATTGCTCGCCTCACGTGCCGACCCCCCCCCCCGCGTGTGTTGTAACACAGACTGTGGTTCTCAAAGTGCCTTTTTTTCTGTGACGTAACCTTACCGCCATGCCGCCCAAGAAGCGCCGTATCTTTACGTACGCACAGAAATATGACATCGTGAAGGAGTTAGAGAAGGGAAAGAGACAAGCTGAGTTGGCAAGACTACATGATGTGAACGAGAGTACAATTCGCACCATTTGGAAAGGCAGAGAGAAGATTGCTAACATTATGAAGGGCAACCCCGCAGAGGGTACTTGGGCGTTGGTTAAAGTGGGAAATGTCATCCTAAAGAAGACAGAGAAGCTGATGGTGCGTTATTTGGAGAGGCAAAAGAAGAATCATGTGCCGCCAGACGGACGGATGATCAGAGAAAAGGCGAAGAAATATTATGCAGCAGTGGCTCGAATGAACAATGTACAGAACCCCAAACCCTTTAAGGCATCTGCTGGGTGGTTGGTGTCCTTCAATAAACGAAACAAAATTAAAAGTGTTCGTATAACAGGAGAGACAGCAAGCGCCGACCATGCTGCAGCCAACGAATTCCCTGCTTTTATATGTGAGGTTATTGTGGCCGATGGTTACAACTTGGATCAAATTTTCAACTGGGATGAGGCGGGAGTCAACTGGAAGAAAATGCCTAAACGGTCTTACATTTCTCGCAAGGAGAAGGCAGCAAGAGGCTATAAAATAGCCAAAGAACATGTAACCATCTTATTGACATGCAATGCTTCCGGAACATGCAAGATGAAGCCTCTAATCATCCATAAGGCAAAGCGCCCAAGGCCTTATCGCAATATGGACATGTCAAAGTTAAATGTTCATTGGATGAGTAACAAGAAGGCCTGGATGTTGTCAGCGTTGAGCCTCGAATGGTTCGATAATTATTTTGTGAAGGACTTAGAAACATTTTGTACCCGGCAAAACATTGCTTTTAAAGCACTGTTATTGCTTGACAACGCACCAGGACATTCCAGATTGTTGGTTGATCGGCACCCAAACGTAAAAGTGATGTTCATGCCCCCCAACACTACGTCCCTGCTACAACCCCTTGACCAGGTGATAGCGTGCTTTAAGGGTGCGTACGCCACTAAAACTTTCCAGATGCTCGACACTGCCACTGACACCCAAGAAGAACTGCTACAGATATCGGACGATGAATCAGTCCCTGACTCTCCCCCACCACTCGAAGAACTATCTGCCTCTGACTCTCCCCCACCACTCGAAGAACCTGCACCAAACTCGCCTCCACAACAACAACAACAGCAACAGGAACCCGCCGACGGAGCAGCTATGACAGTTCATGCCTTTTGGAAAAGGTTTCATATTAACCCTCTCATGTCCTTGATGCAATTTTGAGCCTATTAGGGATACTTTAAAGCCTTTGTTACCGTCAGGGGTATTTATGAACCTTTAGTTTATTTACTTCAACCTCTGCAGTTGTCTTTGAGTTAGCTGTGGGCAGAAAACTAATTTTGGAGAGGTACTATAATTATAAGAGTGAGAGTAATCTATTTCTTATTGCTAATCTGGCAACATCTGCGTCATAAGGATGTGAGAGAGTTAAGAACGCAGTGGATACGATGGTGGAAGCGTGGGCTGATGTCACAAGAGCTACAATCCACCATGCCTGGAGGAATGTTCTAGAGGGGTTACCTGGGCACAAGCTGGATTTACCTGATGAGCCAGTCAGGCTTGAAGCAGTGGTGGAGAGAGAAGTCGAGGTTGCCAGACGTGTGCCCGGGTTGGATGAAGTGGGGCCAGAAGATATACAAGGTTTGATTCAGCCACCACAGGAGCTTGATGTCGAGGACCTACTTCAGGATTTGGAAGAGGATGAGCAGGCAGAGGAAGAACACAGAGAAGAAGACGAACCCCAGCAAGAGCCGAACACTCCTGGTCTACGGGATTTTGTAGAATTGTCACAACGCCTCAGCCATCACATGAACAACTTTGATCCCAAACATGACCGTTCAGCACAGATAATAGCAAGCTTTACTGCTGCCATCCAGCTGTACTTTGATATGTTTCACGACAGGATAAATGCACGCCAGCAGACACGAATAACAGATTTCTTTCGCCAATGTGCACTGCAACAGGAACAAGTGGCGTCGAGTGACTCAAGACTCGACTCCGACCCTCAGCCACCAGACGATTTACTGTCGGTTGTATCAGATGCCGACTACAGTGGCTTCGAGGACTCTGATGCTGAAGCTGGGGAGGGACCACGCCTTATCAACGGATGGCTGGCGGCGAGAGCTAACAGACCATCAACTTCATCGCAGTGACAGCGATGGATCCGGGGGGGAGGGGACGGGGGGTATGCAACACTTCATTTATTCAGAGGTAAGAGTTGCAATGGGCAAATCAACCCAATGCACATGTCAAATAACCGTTATAATTCATTTAATTATTATAACATAGGCTTCTATGGAAAAAAAATAGACTTTGTGGAAATCCCCAGAACACCAAGGTACAATACCTTTAACATGTAAACATATGGGTTCGGTAACACGGTTTTTGCTAACACGGGAGGTTACCAGAACACATTAGCCGCGTTACCGGAGGACCAACTGTAGATCATTTAGGAAAAAAAATAAAAAAATTGCTTTTAGATGTATAGCAAACCTTAATGATCCTGGCTTGAAGTCTATATTTCATATTCAGATTGATTGCATTACACAAAAAGACCTATTTTAAAATGACCACAAAGGAATAAAAAAAAAAAAAAAAAAAAAAAATCTCAAATCATTAAATTAATTTTGATATATGGTAATTTTGCCAATAAAACATGATGAATATAATTATTATGTGGTTAAACTGAGGAAATAAAAGCAACATGAGCTAAACAGTAAATTTATTAGTGGCCCCTCCATCATTGACGATTATGCCTATTACATAAGGCACCCTCTTCAAACACTCATCCGCCGTAGTTTGAATCTACCGCGCAGAGCATTAAAAATTTGAGGAGCCTTCATCATGAGTGCACGCAACCTCACTCATGGTTCAGTCATTAAGAATTGGGTACTCACTACGAAAAAACTTTGTAAAAAATAAAAACAAAAACAAAATAAGAATAACTATTCAATAAGCTTTCCATCATATCGTGGATGTACTTGTGTGGATCTTTGACCAGACGCTGACTCAGGCGTCATTCTTCCTTCTCTGCTCTGCGCTCAACCGACCCGGACGTGCCTCCCCACGCTCCGCTAGTTCCGCATTTGTTGTGTCCCTAGTGAGTTTTTTCTCATTTGTTTACTCCGGGATGTATCGAGTAAGGTTAGGATATGCGTAGCAGGAGTGTCCAGGGCGGGTTGCCCGCAGTGCAGTGTATTTTGGGTCGTGTTTTTGGGGCATCTATTTCGGGTGTACCCTCGTGGTCCTGTTGTGGACATGTGAACTTTTTCACAGTTAGCTAGCTTTGTGATGCAGGCGGCTTTCATTACGCGTTATTATTGCTTCCTTTTATCTTTCTGATGAGGTAGCTTGTTTTTTCTGACGTTCCCAGTGTATTTTTCTTCACTTAGTGAAGTTTTTTCTGGGTCCCGAGTCAGTTCTTCCCTTGGTCGGAAATATTTGCTACAGTGGTGTGTTGACGGTGGTTCCTGTTGTGATATAATTCAGTGCTTTTTGTTTATATTACGACGTGTTTACTTTATGTCCGTCTGCCTAGGCCTAGCCAGCCTCTCGTAGCTTTGCCACATGTACAAGTGTTATTGATTTATGTTATAAATATGTACTACTGTGTCATGTGTGTCCTGGTTTAGTTGTGTATTGGCTAATTCCACGGACTATTTATGTGTCCTGGGTTAGTTGTGTATTGGCTAATTCCACGGACTATTGTGTGGGCCCGGGGTTAGTCATGCTTGGCTATCTCCACGGTCTTGTGATGCGTTCAGATGGTATCTGGACGGGGTGGGTTGCTTTTCCGGCGGGTTTTTCTCGGTTACACCATGAAAAACCCGGCTGGTGGCCGAGTTTTAGCCACGCGTGGTTTTAAAACAGGCTTGTGTTCCCCGGCGAGTGAGTGTTGAGGCTCTCCAGGACTGCGTCTCTGGTGGGGCCTGTGTCAGGCTCCCTATGATTCCCGGCGGGATGGCTGTACCCATCTAACAGTGTTCATGCGGACACGTGTTGTGTGTAGTTTTTTCCCGGTTTTGCAAAGCCAGTAAAAAACTTAGCTGTTGTTGTTTGGTTTTTCTCCCCGGCGATCTTTTACAAAGAAGTGGGGATAGGAACTATTGGGGTTAACGTTATAAACTTTTATTCACACCCGGCGGGTGCACCTTGGAAGGGTGGGATTAACGAATTTGCAAAAAATTCAGTTTAGTTGACCAGTCAATGGAGGGATGCATTTTGTATCGCCGCCTTCAACATACGGCGATTTAAGGCACAATTGGGGTTAACTTTTTGTAACTTTATTTTACACCCGGCGGGTGCTCCCTGGAAGGGTAGAATAACGAATTTGCAATTCAGTATAGTTGACCAGACAATTGAGGGATACGTTTTGTATCGCCGCCTTCAACATACGACGATCTAAAAAACCACTTCGGGAGAAGTCAGATCTCGTATTTTGTCAGGCTTCCCAGTTTTTGATCTGGGAGATAATACGGGGGCCGGCGTCTTTTTAGTTTTTTTTTCCAAAAATATATTGAAACAAACACCACTGGGAAGACTAAATCAGGTATAAACGCCATGCTGGTCTTTATGTCATGTCAGAGGGTATTCATAAATCTTTTGGACAGGTTAAGATATTCTGAAATCTTTACTAAGGAACCCCACCGCGTAGCGAGCTGTAGTCATTGTGTATTGCGTCTCGTTACCCGGCGGGTTATTTAACACTTGTGTGCGAACATGTTGGGGAACCTTATGAGCATTAATTCCTGGAAATTTTCTTTTTTTCCAGAGCTGGGTCCCGGCGGGTCTATAGAGAACCTGGAGTAAGTTTCCCGCCAGTCTCTGTCATGGCTACCTTTGCCCCTGTTTTTGCTTTGTGCATTACGCCCTCCTGTTCAGGTATCCCTATATTTGCACACACCCTTTGCATTAAATGTCTCGACCGCTCACAGGGTCTGTGGGTGATGCGGAACTGTACCTTTTGCTCTCAATTAAGCAATAAAGTTTTGCAAGACAATGATAAGACCGCAGCGGTTGCTTTACGGGAGGTTAGGCAGCAGATGACCTCTTATACTACCACAGTGGCTCATAAGTCACTTCAATGCGATAACGTAACTCTTTGGGATAAGTTACTAATTGAGCACCCCCCCCCCCCCCCCTAGTAAACGTCCCTCTAGAGTAACTGTACGAAAGTCAGCAGAGACTGGACAGGGTATTACACTTTCTCAAGCCTCCGGCACATCTAAGAGACCGCGAGAACCTACGCCCCCGGTGGCAGCCTCCTCGTCACGGGCGCGGTCCAGGTCCAGGTCACCTCTTAGACAGCAGCCGCCTGGTCTCTCTTCTTCGCCGGCGAGTAAGAAGAGCAAGACAGAGGGGTCCACAAGTAGCTATATTGAGAAATCTACAAAGTCCAAAGGCAGTTCTAGGTCGCACCGTAGCCACAAGTCTTCTAGGAAAGACTCGCATGAACGAAAGGCCTCCCGGCATTCACCGGAGTCTAGTGCCTCTCTTCATGCCTCTACTCCCGGCAAATCTAGTATTCACTCTCATGGGGCTAGTGTGGTGTCAGCAACAAAAGACATTTTACCTATTAGTATTCTAACCTTAGAATTGGAGAGTTCGGTGGACAGCAGAGCTGGACACTTTAGCCAACACTTCTGCAAATAGCCAATTCCGCCATGGCGGAAGTGTCATTTTGTTGGCGAATTAGCGTTGGCGCCAAAATGGCTGCCTATTTGCGGGTTTGAAGCTCTGGAAAGTACCTCCATGTTGCAAACCTCGAGTCCGCAAAATAAAAATTCCAGCCGCCAGCCAGCCCTGGGCCGGTCCTGCAGCTCCAGCCAAAAAAAGTTATGTGACCAAGCCAACTACCTGTGTTCTGGAATCTAGGCCTATACATCGGCTCTTCACGTTTGTTCACTTACTTAGTAGCAAGCGTCGAGCTAACACCTACAACACACAGCAGTCCAAGAGTTCCAACCTGCTAGCACTTCAACTTTGTTTATATTTTCGGCCTATGGAAGTGAACATTGAGTCTACCATCATGCCTACCGCAGCTGCCAACAGCATGGGGAGCAGTTCACCACCATCATCCGACAGTGATGCTGCAGAGCTTGCAGAAATCGAGGACCTAAGCCACCCCTGGCCCCACCTAGAAACCTTCTTTGGGCCTGTAATTTCCAAGAAGATGTCTCTGGAGAAGGGCTTTATAACTTTATAATCTAGCCTAATTTAAGATTATAAAGTTAGGCTATCGTTAATTTGATTGATAGCCTGTTAATTTTTAACCTAAATTAATGTTATTAGGCTACCCTAATCCCATCAAAATGCCTCAAAGCATGTAGGCCTAGGCTAAGTCTAACTTCTATATAGGCTAGGCTATATAGCCTAGGCCTAGGTCTATAATCACTAATCCCATCAAAATGCCTCAAAGCATGTAGGCTAAATATTGCATGTTCTAACTTCTAAATATAGCCTAGGCTATAGCTAGGCTAGGGTTGGGCGGGTGCCCAACCCCGAAAAGGGTTGAAATAGGGGAGCTATCCCCCCGCCAAAGGCGGCTTTCTAGGGCCTTTCCTAGCTGATGCTGAGAGGATTGGGTTCTAGTCATGTGGTGATGGGCTGGTCTATCAGAGTGAGAACTGAGCGATCTCTGCCATACCTATAGCTTACTCTGACTGTTCCTTTTACTTATATATTTTCTAGATCTCAAGTGACGGCGTCTCTTGTGTGGATTGACCTCCTAATCTACCAAGATTGGAAGCCAAAGCGTCACATCCTTTGCCCCTCAACTTTCTCTTCATAATTGCTGAGGGGCACAGGGCCCTGGGTGGGGCTTTGGTTTCCCGGGCATTTCCGCACCCTCCTCAGCTCCCCGCCATGGAGTGGCTTCGGTCACCCAGGCTTTATTGTGGTCGGCAGGGAGGGTTCTGTGGGGGCGCTCGGTTACGGCCTTGGCCTTGCTCAGGGCCTTGGGGCTGTTCGGCCAGGCAGCTTGAGGAAAAACAACAACAACAACAACAACTAATATAAGTAATTTTATTAGGCTAGGCCTAGGCTACCCTAATCCTATCAAAATGCCTCAAAGCATTTAGGCTAAATAATATTGCATTTTCTAACTTCTATATATATATAGGCTAGCCTAGGTCTAGGCTATAATCAGTCATTCACTAATTCCATCAAAATGCCTCAAAGCATGTAGGCTAAATATTGCATGTTCTAACTTCTATATATATAGCCTAGGTCTAGGCTATAATCACTAATTCCATCAAAATGCCTCAAAGCATGTAGGCTAAATATTGCATGTTCTAACTTTAATATATAGCCTAGGCCAAGGTCTAGGCTATAATCAGTCACTAATTCCATCAAAATGCCTCAAAGCATGTAGGCCTAGGCTAAATATTGCATGTTCTAACTTCTATGTATAGGCCTAGGCCTATAATCACACTCATTTTATTAGTGTCAAGTAGAAAGTGTTAATTTTGAAAGTATCATATAGGCCTAGACTAAATTTAGCCTACAATAAAATTTTATTAAATTTTGATCTGAAGCTAGGCTTTATTCTGAGCATTAAAATTAATAGGCCTAGGCTACTTTCTATTAAATTACTTAATCTATCTAAAGTACACCTATCTAGGCATATATAGCCTATTGCCATTCCCAAAGGGGGGACCACGAATAAATCGCCTCCTTGCACCTCTGTGATCCGGCGTACCTCCTCCTGAATGGTGCGGAATTGCGAATACTGATTATTACTGAAGCACTCTCCCCATAAACAAGTTGCCCCAACGTTTTACTGTCCATGTGGACAAACTAAGTGGCCTATGCTATATATATTAACCCTTTCACTGCGGGTGACGTTCTGGAATGTTTTTGCAATTTACAGCAATTTCCAAGCTTTAAAAGCCTGTATGTATATCCTTCAGGTCCATGGAAGTTGGGCAACATTATATTTAAGTAAATATATATATTTATTGACATTAGAGATTGAATTTATTGATTTACCCTGGATTCTGTAGTTTAAATTTAAAATGAATAAAAAACAGTTTGCGTTTGCATATTTGCATTTGAGGACTAGAAATTTCACAAGGTTTGCACATTTGTGTTTGCTGAAGTTATGTTCTGGGTTTGCTGATTTGTGTTTGCTGACTTGACTTTTTGTTTGTGGTGCCCAGCTCTGGTGGACAGTGATCGTCCTCTAGCAGGGTCAAGTGGGGGCTCCATGGTTGAGGGAGTATCGGACTCCCAAGGGAGTGCAGGCCAAGGCCTGGGGGTATGGCGATATTCTCAACCAGGGACTGAAAGCCCACGTCTGGCTCAAGATACACATTCAGTGGCTGATGTCCACAGGGACGCGGCGATCCCATCATCCATTCCAGACTTGACTTGGCAACACGACGGGATTCCGGCTTCGGCGGAATCCTCTCACGGGGAGCCAGATGACAAAGACGAGGTGTCTGTAATCTCGGACATGGAGGTGCAGGAGTCGGGTTCAGTTTTAGACGACGCACAGGATCGGAATGATTCACCTCTGAGTTCGTCATCAACTAAATTTGTCACGGCAGAAGAAATAGATGGGTTATTGGTTAATGCTCTAACAAAAAAAATTGGCCAACAGCCGGAGACTCCTACAGTAGACCTGGGAGCTTCCATGACAAGTCCCAATGTTCGGCCTCTGATTGCTTCCATTGCCTTAACTAAGATTCCTCACCCTCCCTCTATATCACCATCTGTGGTCGCTAGGCCTGCTTTGGCGGCACTGACTACTTCTAGTGTAAGGGTGGTAACGGATGTGAATCCGCCCCCTTTAGATAAAGCACCGTTAAGAAAGGTAGCGATGCCCCTATTATACGGTCCCGACGAGTCATGGGTACAATTGATCCCCACTAAACCAGAGGTCGCACAGCCCACCTTGTCAGGGGAACTTCCAGTGCCACGAGAGTGGGTAATCCAAGGCAATAAATCTAAAAAGTTACGAGCCTTGGATATATTGGGTAATGTACTAGATGTTAATGTTAAGGCCATTCCTAACTATTATCACCAGGACTATTTTGTATATACTGCTACACCTGCCCTGCCCCCTGCCTCAGCTTCAAAACTGTTTTCTGACTGGTCCAAGAATGATGTGTTACGAGCTACTGTGTGTTCGTTTGAGAGCTGATTACCTGGGTTGTGGTCTTCACCTGCTGAGGTGTTGGTCGTTGCCTTATTCAGGGATATGAGTTGTATTACATGTTGGGATATATTAACCTTCCCAGATTACTTCAGGATTTTATTCTTAGTGCTGCTTGTTCTATGTTTTTGGGGCTACATTTTGAGGTAGTATAAGTAAGTTTTTAGGTGTAGTTTCTATACAGTATATGATATAAATTACACCTTTGTCGCTCCTTATATTTTGTTAATTTTAACATGCTTTAAGTTTAAGAATAACTTGTACTCATGGTTTAATTTGGTCTATAAGACTCAGCAGTCACTGTGAGTTCCATTTCAATTGATATTATAAGTGGCGTGTCCTCTAAATAAAATTAACTAGCCCCATAGGGATAATTCACTGGCCTATAGTGCCAGTTTCGCTCACCAGGGTTTTGGCGGGAATAGTGTATGAGTGTCGGACCGCCAATTATTTGAATTTTACCAAAGTAACTAAAACTCGCTTGTCGATCTTAATAAGCTATGGTTCGTCTCGTTATTGGACTTCAAGCATGTGCCTATACCCCGGGTATGTGATAGGATGTATACTGGTTTGTTTGTTGAGTGATATCAAGAGTAAACCAGACAAAGATATGCAGAATGGCTGGTGCGCCCTTGGTGTCTCATTGTTTATTGTTAATATATGTATTAGTTCGATCGCCTGACAGGTTAGGCTATTCATGGATCGAAGCGAAATCTATCAAGCTGTGTAGTGACATAGTCTTCATTATCTTTAAGTAAGTTAATTTAGAGTATGTACCAATATTAGTAGACTAACTTTGCCAATTTGACATTCGAATTCGAATATCGCGCCGTGTTTGAATGTTAGCTCCGTGACGTCATCAAGAGGCTATAAAGGTTGTGGCGGACCGCTTCGAGAGATCAGTCAGTTAGCGGAGCTCGGGAGGAACGTACTTGTGTGTGTGAGGTGCCGTGAGGATATATATCATCTGTTGGATCCTCTTGGCGGTTTGTTAATACTGGTCGAGTTATTATAGTGCCTTATGATACTCTATCATTGAAGAATACACAGCGATGATATTTATTTAAATATTAGTGCTTGATAATTTAACGTAAGCAGTACAGATTGTGTGTTTTTTTTTGTTTTTTTTAATAGCACAGTGACAACGCAGCTTGGTGAATTCCGTGTTCCAGTCTCATATTGTGTGCTTTGTAACAAGATTTGGTGATCTTATATTATATGTTTAGTTGTGTATGCATTGGTGAATATAAACGACGCGGTCAAGGGAAAGTGAGATGTAGACATTTCTTGGTGCATATTATTAAAGTATGAGCAACAGATGTTTCCATCTGGCTACTTTGAATTATAATTGCTAACGCTGCAGTGGTCTTGAATATTTTTGTTTTATCTATTGAAGTTTTAGAGTACTGTAGAATCATGATTTATATATATTTGGCTGATATCTGAGGTCAATACTAGTGCATCGTTGAGCGAGTGTAATTCTTTTGACCTAGAGGAATGTGTGGAATTATTATTTACTGTTAGCTAAGATGTTGTAGGAAGTCAAGTTGTACTTTCAGTTTATTGAGATATTGTGGTGCAGGACAGTTACCCCAATCTAATCTTAATCAAGAACTATAGTGGTTAATGTAAAGCAGTTTTCTATCATGTTCCTCTAAGCAATCATTGAAACGTCATTAGTCTTACATAGCTATTGTGCTGATATCATAATCAAATTAGACCTTGAATATTAATTGACATCTACATGATTTATAGTGCATCTTCTGCAAGAATAAATACGATTATATACTAACATGTGCAAGAGACGAGTGTTGTTCCATAACCTGTAGTTAGATAATTTCTGGTTTTGTTTGAAGTTAATGCCACGGCATTTAGCGACCTCTTGCCAGGTTCCAATTCTGCTTTGAAGTATAAGACAGAAATGGCGACCTCTTAAGCGACCTGATTTTGGATCCGACTTGGAGACCTGTGATAGGGTCATCTTCTACAGTCTAGCGTTGATATGTTTTGTTTTGTTCTGTTGCACACCCGTGCCCTTATGACCACCTTGACCCTCAGACCCGATAACTAATTAGGTCTGAATACGAAGGGGGTTGTAACAGATGGTTTTAATGATATAAAAACACTGTCAGCTCTCACTCCAGAATTAGATTTGCAAACTGTCACAGACACAGCCGCTAATCCAGCATTGAAGGTGGGGCAGTTGGGCCCGGGACCTTGGGTGGAATGGGAGACGGAGGCTCAGAACTTTGCTACCACCTTCACCTCAAAATCTTCCCACCAAATTCCTCAGGACAGTCATTCTTGGTTCTCTATGCCAGTGTGTGCTGCTGGCGGTGTCCCATCTGCTTTGTTTGCTTTCTTAGCTGCCCCCAAAATCAATCTATGTGAACTCAAGGACCCTTTCACTACACCTTCCCAAACTCACCTAGACCGGGAATTTAGGCTACGGGGGAAAGCGTGTAGACTTTTCTCCCAATACATTGTGACGCACCAGGTGGCGAAATCGATGCTACGATCCACTCAGGCAATCGCAGACGCGATTGCCAGAAGATCGGTTGAACTATCTCGGCGATTTCTCCTTCAGACGTCGATTCAGTCGTTGGGTGATATCCGCACAGCCTTGCTTGAGGCGGTACGAGCGAGACAAGATCTCAGAATGTCCCTGGTTAGGAAACTTCCTGATCGAATTGCGAATCAGGTGGTCATGTCACCAGTGCTTACTCCCTCTTTAATGTCCCCAGATGTTTGGAGAACTGTGTTTAATATGGCTCAGGCCTTTAAACAGAGTCCCACCCCTTCTAAGAAACCAGCTTTTAACTTTCCCAAACCCAAGCCAGTCGCAAAAGCGCAGCCGGGGGGATCTAAGCCCTTTCACCTACCTAAGTCCTCTTCCCCCCAAGGTCAGTACAGGTATAGACAGGGTAAGTTTACAGGTCAGAAAGGACGAGGCTATAACAAACCAGGTCAAGGCCCGCCTTCTGCCAACGCCGGCCAGCAGGCGAAGCGTCCACCACCACCTCCTCCACCACCATAAAAAAACTAAAGTCTCTCACTCCCGGTGCCGGTCTCAAGGCGGGTGGATCCGAGGGTAGTACAGCCGGCGAACCCTTGTCTGCTAACTGGGTCGTTCCGAATGTGTCACCAACCATGGCCATTAAATACGTGGGCAAGGATGGTGGCACGCAAAGGCATCACTTGGCAGTGGCTCCGGCGACCTCGTTTACGTCAGCCGACAACGGCGAATCTAGTTTCATTAGAGGTGGAGTCACTGATCAAGGAAATGATCGCCAAGAATGTCATCATCCCGGTCCCTCAAAATTGCCCAGTCTTCACATCCAAGCTATTTCTGGTACCCAAAAGGGACAGTGTTCAGATGAGACCCGTCGTAGACCTGTCTTATCTGAACCTTCACATTCACAACATGTCATTCAGGATGTTGACAGTACATCAAATCAGGCTAACACTTCCGCCGGGAGGATGGATGTGTTCTTTAGACCTGACAGACGCGTATTGGCACGTCTCGGTAAACAAAAGATTTCAACGATTTCTGGCCTTACGGATCAGGCATCAAAATTATGTTTTTCAGAGGATGCCATTTGGATTAAACCTGGCACCTCGCTTATTCACGAAATTAGTCCGGCAAGCCCTGATGCCATTGTTAAAACAAGGGATCAGGATTTTGTGGTACCTAGACGACTGGCTAGTGGTGGCAGAGACGGAGCAAGTATGCATAAATCATGTCAACATAACATTAAATCATGTCAAAACTCTAGGGTTCAAGGTAAATCTGGTAAAGTCAAACCTTGTTCCCTCACGAGTAGTTCAGTGGATAGGGCTGGTTTGGGACACAGCTGCTCTCACTCTGAGTCAGAGTGTGGACAATCGAAACAGATTTCGCAGGAAACTGTTCCGGTTCCTTCACAGTCTGACTACGACACGGAGAATCTGGGAGTCTCTGGTCGGCTCTCTCAACTGGGTTCAACTAACTGTAATGTTGGGCCGGTTGAAAGTAAAGCGTTTAATATTGGAGGGCAGCGGCTCGCTTGGTGTAGTGACTAGCGTCTCGGACTTCCACCCAGAAGGCCCGGGTTCGCGCCCACGCTCGGCGCATTAAAGATTTTTCACAAGCACTGAGTCGTTACCATCCCTCATGAGCAAAGGGATGGGGTAGTAGTACAGGACCCCAATGGAAATACGCCTAATCGGCCTTATTGAGCTATCCTTAGCTAGCTTAGCATGCGCTAGCTTTAAGAACTATTATTATTATTATTATTATAACAAATATTTTCCGCTATTGCCGGCGGAAAAATTATGGCCCATACCAAAATTAATCCACAACTTACTAGCGGTCTGGGCGAAGAGGGAAATGTTGCACTCAGTAATGTCATGGACCTCTCCTCCGCCGACGGTATGGGTAGACACGGATGCGTCAGGCACGATAGGTTGGGGTTTTCAGTCAAACCAAGGGCACCAGGGTCAAGGGCTTTGGTTCCATTTAGAAATCTCCCACATCAATGTCAAAGAATTACTAGTCCCCTTATTTTTCCTTCAGGCTCACGGCTCTACTTTGCGGGGCAAGTCGGTGGCCTTCAGAATGGACAATCTGAATGCGGTTCACTGTATTCAGAAACAAGGGTCGACGAGATCTCGAAAGTTGCTAACCGTGTCAGAAGAGATTTTTATTCTAGCCAACAGGCTGGACATTCATCTTCACGCTTCTTATCTCCCAGGCGTAGCAAACGTCTGGGCAGACGCTCTGTCTCGGAGACAGAGCACAACAGTAGAATGGGCGCTCAAGCAAACCATTTTCAACCAAATGATTGCGGAGCCTTACCATCCACAAGTGGATCTGTTTGCGTCAGAGGAGACTCACAAACTCCCATTGTACCTCACCCGCCGGACGATAACGCCGGCAGGTGGGCCAGACGCCCTGGTGACAGACTGGAACAGGTGGAGTTCCATTTATCTGTTTCCGCCGCCAGACGCGTCTCTAATGTGCCAAGTAGTAAACAAACTACGAGATTATTGGGGCGTAGTCTCGATAATCGCGCCCCTATGGCCGGCGCAGTTGTGGTACCAGCAATTGAAAATGTGGTGCCCGCACCCGGTGTCGCTCCCGGTCGGGTTTTTCCACTTAGACACGATTGGCAACCTAGCGACCTCGCTGACTTTTGCATTATGGACATTCAGGAGGCCAAGTGGCTAGCGCCGTATGGTAGAGACGTGACCAATAAATTCATGAATCAATATACCCAGTTTACAAGACGACAGTATCAATCACATTGGCAAGCCTTTACTTCTTGGATCCTTAGGACAGAACAAACTGTGCCCTCGGTGGCTTTGGTTTTTAATTATTTAAATTATCTGTTCGAGCAGAAACGTTTATCTGTGGTAATGTTAAAAAATCACTTAACAGCGATTAGGATGCCATTTTGGGACTTTACCGGTCTCACCATACCAGTCGCGGAGGAAACAGGTTTTATGAGAGCATGTTTTAAACTCCGCCCACCTCCCCGTCAGCTCATGCCTACTTGGTCTCTGGACAAAGCTTTGTCATTACTTCATTCCCGTCT
Organism: Paralithodes platypus; assembly: GCA_032716605.1. Classification (NCBI taxonomy): domain Eukaryota; kingdom Metazoa; phylum Arthropoda; class Malacostraca; order Decapoda; family Lithodidae; genus Paralithodes; species Paralithodes platypus. Next base: position 22,883,783 of record CM064499.1, read on the forward strand.
GTACCAAAATACTGCAGATTTTACATTACTCTTAAGAAGGGCAGTATTCCTTATGGCTTTGGCTACCGGGAACAGAGTATCTGAGCTGGCGGCGATGAGCAACACACCTAATTGCCTCAGGTTTGGTAGGCTTAAGGAGTGTATTCACATTGCACCTTCCCCAGGGTTCATAGCCAAGAATGAGCACAGTGAACACGTGTTTTCAGAGTTCACGGTGCCGGCGTTGAAAAGGGGAAAGGTGCACCATAATTTATGTCCAGTGCAGGCTCTAACCAAATATTTGAGAGTAGCTCCTCTAAATCCCCAGGGTGCTTTATGGGTAGCAAGTACGGGTAAGCGCTTGCTGAAACGTAGATTGGCTTCTCTCTTGGTCGAGGTCATTAAAGAGAGTAATCCCGGCGTTGTGGGTAGGGCCCACGATTTACGCAAATGGGCAGCCTCTTTGCGTTTCCTTAAGAATTTTTCTGTTGAAGATATTACGTCCACACAGTTGTGGGCCTCTAATCATACGTTTTTGACACGATACCTGTCAGTAGCTCTAGACAAACCTTCCTTGCCATGTATAGCTTTAAGGCAGAGGGTCTAGGTGGCCCTAATAGTCACTTCTTGTTTAATTTCAAGAAAAAAAAAGGGGGGGGGGGGTGCAGTCAGTGTAACATAGGACACCCTAGACCCCGCCGGAGTATAAGAGCTGTGATACTAGTTATGGGTATTGTGATATGAAAATTTCTCTGTACTATTCAGTGCAGGAAATTGTGCTAGTACAATGGTAGTACAAACTACAGTGTTGTTATAAGTAGTTTTAGCTGTGAAAGCAATGTAATTTAATAGTCAGTGTAACATAGGACACCCTAGACCCCGCCGGAGTATAAGAGCTGTGATACTAGTTATGGGTATTGTGATATGAAAATTTCTCTGTACTATTCAGTGCAGGAAATTGTGCTAGTACAATGGTAGTACAAACAACAGTGTTGTTATAAGTAGTTTTAGCTGTGAAAGCAATGTAATTTTAAGCATTGGATATATTTTGCAAGATATATCCACAAGTATTATGGGGTTATATGTGCACATGTAAACTTATAAGTTTGTTATTTTTCACCACTTATGTTGAGTGGGGTGCCTTTTTAACTTACAGATCTGTTCACAGAGTCTCAAGAGTTAACCCTTTTATCAAGCAGGCTTCTTTGAAGCACGCTCCTGCTTGTACCCCTTTTTGTATATATGTGCTGCGCCAATAAATATATATCTTTTTTGAAGTAAGAAAACTATGTGGTGTTTGATTATCTGCTTTTGCTAGAGTTATGATATGATTACGAATGTCCCCCTCCAGTCTTAGATATCAGGCATAATCGTCAATGATGGAGGGGCCACTAATAAATTATAGGTTTGACTCCTGTAAGGAGATAAAGAAAACCTAATATTTAGTAGTGGCCCCGTAATCATTGACGACTGGGGCCCTCCCGACCATCCCCTTCCCATTCGTTGATGTATTAAGGATTTTGGTTTACTTGATATGTCAGTGAAGGAAGAATGACGCCTGAGTCAGCGTCTGGTCAAAGATCCACACAAGTACATCCACGATATGATGGAAAGCTTATTGAATAGTTATTCTTATTTTGTTTTTGTTTTTATTTTTTACGAAGTGTTTTCGTAGTGAGTACCCAATTCATAATGACTGAACCATGAGTGAGCTTGCGTGCGCTCATGATGAAGGCTCCTCAAATTTGTAATGCTCTGCGCGGTAGATTCAAACTACGGCGGATGAGTGTTTGAAGAGGGTGCCTTATGTAATAGGCATAATCGTCAATGATTACGGGGCCACTACTAAATATTAGGTTTTCTTTATCTCCTTACAGGAGTAAACCTATAATTTATACTGTATCTATCTATCTATCTATCTATTTATTTACTCAGGCTGTATACTTACCAAATTTATTACACCGTCAGAAGCCTATGATGCTCTTTTCTGGAGTCAGCAACACCATCTATTATCATTTAGTTTTCCAGTTTTGCCAGGACGATTTTCTCCACAGACAGATTGTATCCAATATTTGCCTGATCTTTACAGAGTTCCATAATAATGGAAACAGTAACAGTGTTTTAAAATAGATAAAGGATAAATATTAAATTGAAGATCAAAATTAAAAATACACTAATTCAAGAACTGATTATATGTTGTGATCAAATTGTTTTGTTCTAAGTTATTTATCTTCATAAGTATGGGAGATACGGTAGCAAGTTATAGAAAAATAAAATATATATCAGCACAGCCAATAGCCTATTAGGAAAACAAAAAATACAATATGTAATTCTGTTTTGGGGGGCCTGGAGAATTATATGGAATAATAGGTATACTGTCTCAATATATCACTATAGGCCTTTCAGAATTTCATATAGGTCTACATCTCAAGGTTAGTGTAACCTGAATAATATACAATAATTATTAAATAATGGCCTTGTCATTAACCCTGAGAGTACCGGTGAGAGGTTATATTATGTTTTCGCTCTAGACAATTTCATGCAGCTTAGGAAGGATCTGTGGTTCAAATGAAGGAATCGAGATAGTTTGAAGCTGTGTAATGACTATAGGTCTTAAGCTGAATATAATATGAAAATTGTATATATAGGCTACAGTATATACAGTATATATTATAGGTTTGACTCCTGTAAGGAGATAAAGAAAACCTAATATTTAGTAGTGGCCCCGTAATCATTGACGAACATGCCTATTACATAAGGCATCCTCTTCAAACACTAATCCGCCGTAGTTTGAATCTACCGCGCAGAGCATTTAAAAACTGAGGAGCCCTCATCATGAGCGCACGCGACCTCACTCATGGCTTCAGTCATTATGAATTGGGTTCTCACTACGAAAAAACTTCGTAAAAAATAAAAACAAAAAGAAAATAAGAATAACTATCCAATAAGCTTTCCATCATATCGTGGATGTACTTGTGTGGATTTCTGACCAGACGCTGAATCAGGCGTCATTCCTCCTTCACTGACATATCAAGTAAACCAAAATCCTTAATACATCAACGAATGGGAAGGACGGTCGGGAGGGCCCCAGTCGTCAATGATTACGGGGCCACTACTAAATATTAGGTTTTCTTTATCTCCTTACAGGAGTCAAACCTATAATTTATTAGTGGCCCCTCCATCATTGACGAACATGCCTGATATCTAAGACTGGAGGGGGACATTCGTAATCATATCATAACTCTAGAAAAGCAGATAATAAAAACAACCACATAGTATTCTTACTTTTTGAAAAATGTATTTAATACGGCGTAGGCCGGAAATATACAAGAAAAAGGGGTTCAGGCAGGTGCGTGCTTCAAAGAAGCCTGCCCGACAAAAAATAGGTAACCCTGAAGATTCTGAACACAGATCTGTAGTTACAAAAGGCACCCCACTCAACGAGTGGTGACAAAAATAATAAGTTATAAGTTTATATGTGCACATCATAAACCCCAAAAATACATGTGGAGATCAATTGCTAATGAACTCCATTGAACTAATGTTACATTGCTTTCGCAGCTAAAACTACTATAACAACACCGTTGTTTTGTACTAAACTTTGTACTAGCACAAATTCTCGCAGAGAAATTTTCATATCACATTTTAACCTTAAATTGTATCACAGCTCTCATACTCCGGCGGGGTCTAGGGTGTCCTATGTCAACTGACTGCACCCCCCCCCCTTCCGTGAAAATAAACATAAGTGACTGCAGGGCCACCTAGACCCTCTGCCTTAAAGCTATACATGGTAAGGAAGGTTTGTCTAGAGCAACTGACAAGTATCTAGAGAGAAACGTATGATTAGACGCCCACAACTGTGTGGACGCAATATCTTCAACTGAAAAGTTTTTCAGGAAACGTAAAGAGGCCGCCCACTTGCGTAAATCGTGGGCCCTACCCACAACGCCGGATTACTCTCTTTAATGACTTCTACCAGAAGAGAGGCTAATCGCCGTTTAAGTAAGCGTTTACCGTACTCGCTACCCATACAGCACCT